>CM075287.1:3799211-4034278 GCA_037672795.1 Lagerstroemia speciosa | reverse complement strand
AAGATGGTCCACTACGGACAGCGAAGATGACATCAAATTTGACAAGTCCCTTTCCCAGTTTCGAGCTAGTTGGGTTCCTCCTCGCTCTGTTTCCACAAGTACTCTACTCTCTCTTTCTTTGTTTCCTTTTTCCATCTCGTTCGGCATCAGACCAGCGTTCACTCGACACCAACCCAGTTCCAGTAAAGACACACCGTGCCCAGTGTGTGTATATAAGGCTCGAAGGAAGACTGAGTCTTCAAGAATTCCTTGGTGACAGAAATGATGTGGAAGAATGTAGCCTGACTTGGTAAACACGGGCCGTTTGACCAGAAGGAAGGCAGCTAGCTCTTGCTCTCCGCTCCACAATAGCTCTAGACCACCCGGTCGGTTTCCCTTCACTTTCTTACGTGACCCGTGGAAGAAATCAAATCGCTACTTTGTATGTGGACTACACATGTTTTTAATGGACCCACTTGTACATGGGAAAGAGACCTGGGAGGCCTATGGAGGTGAGGTAAAGGTGATAGAGAAGGAAAGCTCCAAGCACTTCCACATTCATGGTATGGTCCAACCCTCGATCGAATTTGGCCATTAGCCCTCGGGCATTTCCCCTGTGATGGGTCCTTCTCACCCGTGTCTTTTCATTGCCAAAATTTAACTTCTTCCCTGGAAACAATTGAAGCGTACGCACCGACTGGCTGGCTGGCCGGCCGACCCATGAACTCTTAGGCTGCTCAACGGCTCCTTTGCTGTGTGCATGTTAGGGTGGATCCCGAGCATGTACTAGTACTACTACTACTACTACTACAACACAGGCCATTCCAAGAAAGAATCATTGAGGCTTAGTCCTGCTGCCCTGTGATGGAAATGACACTTGTAAAGGCAGTGGGAAAGACAAAAATCACAATGGTTAAAAACCAGAAGTTTCCCGGTGCTCGCTGCTGAAATGATTCCGGCCCTCCGCTCTTCCGGGTGATGATTACAATCATGTGATTCCATTAACAATGACCACCACCGCAACAAAATGGACAAAAGGATCAACAGGTCGTCAGAAAGCTCGTCTATAGGCCTCCCCTATCGACGTCAACTCGCTTATGAGATCTATGGGGATGGGCATCGAGCCAAGTAAGCCTCAAATTCAAGTCACAGATGACCTTCAAGTACAAGTCCCGTGTTTTCACCCGAAAACAAGGAACTTTGGAACCCGTCTTCTAAAGAAAATCAGTTCTTACATAAGTAAAGAAGGTCGGCACAATCTACACCCTCCTTTCCTTCCTCAATACTCACTTCCCTTCACCGCCGGTCCCCAGGAGGATCCCGAAGTCTTTAGATATAACAACTCAGTATAAGATATGTTGCTTTACAAATCCCACAAGGGAACAGAATTGTTAGGCCAAAGTAGAGAGAGGCTCAACATTTCCATGGTTACAAGTGCTCGAAAAAAAACCCTTTATTGCTAAAAAAAAGAAATTGATGCTATGGATTTTGATGAATCGATTTACATTTGAATTCACCGATCTATATGTGTGTGTTGATTTGTACGTAATAACAGAGAGGGAGAAACAGCATTTACTTCTCAATGCCTTGCTGTAAATACTGTATCAAGTCGTACCCGGCAGTGCTCCACTTATTGTATGCATCGGTGCATGTTCGTATCATGAAGTTGGCAGCTTCCCGTTCGTTCATCTCGGGGTGGAACCTCTTGCGGAGATTCCCGATAGGGTCTCCTCTGCTAAGCAAGGCAAGCCGCTATCAACCATTAACAGCACCGTGTTTATGATCCCATCCATGTGGCGACGAGCAGCTAGGTATCCTTTAACGCACAACCTACAATGATAATGGAGGGAAAACGGTGAGCAGGGTTTTCAATAAAGACATAACTAAGGAAAATGATTCAATCGAAGTGTACTTTGGAATCAACACTCAATAAAAGATCCACTGGATTGAAGAAAATGAATTCCTTTGAAAATTTTTGGTTACAGCTAAGATCGTTAAAATTACCTAAGGATTAAAGAATTCTTTTAACAACTGCTTAAAGAGTTTGTATGTTTTGTATTTTTTATTGTTTTGTACTTACAAAAGAAAAGAAAAAAGAGAAATGGAATTGCCATGCACAAAGAATCCAGATTAATATAGCGATTTTATTTTGGAGCATTTTCATAGGGAGAGGGGACGGGAGGTGAACAGATAGCTGTTTCTTACCCCACAAAACAATGCCATGTTTCACTCTTCATAACTCCTGATGGATCGAGCAGCTGGGTCATCTCGTGACTCAGCTTGAAGTGCGCGCTCTCAAATCGCATGTTTCCACCAGGTGAAGTTTCAAGAATGAAGCCAAAATCGACATGCACGAGTCTCCCCATACTGCATTTTTAAAAAGTCAACAAGGTTCAGTTAATCAGAACTTCGGAGAGGGAGGAAGATAGATGGATGATGGGAAGGGGGAAGGGGGGGGTGTGTGGGTGGGGGAGAAAGGGACAGGGGCCTATACCTGTCAAAGAGAAGATTCCCATTGTGCCTATCTTTCGGCTGAAGTAGTAGACTGGCAACCGCATAACCTGCACTGCTGATTAGGAAATTCTCACGAGCAGCTTCAAAAGTTGGGGAGCCAACAGGCCCATAATCCTGTTGGAAGATTTCATACAAACCACCATCAGTTGTTTCCCCCATTTGGCTTCTGCTTCGTGAGTTGGGAACAACCTGCAGGATGGAAGGAAAAAAGGTAAAATCTGATTGGGATGTCTCTGCCATAAAATCCATAGAGCCTGGATCACTTCAAAAAAAATTTCAGGCAAAGACGCAATTGGATAACTAATCCCTAGTTAGAAGGAGGAAACACAGAAACTTACTTCAATAATTCCCCTTTCAGGACCAGTTGGGAGAACGCCATATGGAAATAGATATAAATTAAGCCCAACTGCTTGAAAAATGTCTCTTAGAAGTGATATTACTTGAAGAGCCAGCAAATCCTGCCGACAATCATCTCCAACCTAGATTGGAAAATGTCATGTCATATCAACCCTCAAAAGAGACAAAAGTAGCATAAGAAAATATTTTTAAATTGGGTCAGGAAGAGACTAGTAACACCTTAAACATGCAGGCTTGCGGTTTTATATCATTAAGATCACCTTCACGATCAACCACGTTAAATGTGATCATAATAGGGACTTTTGTAGCTGATTGTAGAGGTATTCCACTGTCTACTTGAATACCCCTGACAAGTTTAGTTGTGGCAGTAGGTAGATAGAGATCATCACCCTCCATTTCAATTTTCTCCAATTCCCTGGTGGAAAATATTGATCCAGACGTACTCAACCACTAGGTCCATAAACTACTGAATAATAACAGTTCCAATCCTTTAAAAGGAAAAAAGGAAACGCAAACGATAACAGAAGAACTTGGGGAAAAGTGAAGATGAGGAATCACCTGCGAATACCAGCTCGACGTTCTTCCTTTGGTAATGGAAATAGTACACCAGAAATTGATGTGACTTTATCAAAGAAATCAAACTCTCTCTTGAACAAGTCAAAGGCCTTGGGATTGAAACCATCGATTATGCGCTGCCTAACAGCTGGCAGCAATGCTTGAAAAGCAGCATTCTGAAACAAGTATTCACAAGTGTCAGCTGACTCGTTCTGCATGAACACATTTCTCGACATTTAATTTCCCTATTTTATTTGATGATAAAAGTTGTACATATGTGCAAAATAGAAAGGATGCGAAACTCCACGTAAGTGTAACTATTTTTAGAGTCTGCCAACTGCCTTGATGATGACAGTCAGTACCACGTACAAACCAAAGTTTAGAACTATGACCAGAATTGCAATGAAGAAAGATATAGCCATACCTTTGCATTAGCTATAGGATCTTTGCCGGGTTCTGATGCACAAGTCTCACCCTGCACATTACAATAATAAAGTAGAATTGAATCAAATAAATCTTGTATGTCTGAAGTTGCACTACAAAGAATTGCTAAGTGGACTTCAATCCTCACTAACCTGTAGATGCCAAATCAATATGTGAGCAAATATATCACTCCTCTGAGCTGCTCTAAGCAAATAACCCTCTACTAACCTCTGCAAAATGACCAAATTGAAATAAGATGCAGTGTTGGTACTGGATTAGAATGCAGAGTACATCCAATGTCCAGCAAGTAAAGGCTCTCTAGTTTACAATGTTTAAGAAACAAAAGTAAAAAAAACTTAATTTGCAAAAATTTTTCCTGCAAAATAAGAAATACTGACAGGTAACTAACAGCAGATTCCCATAACATTTAGGAAAAGCGATGTCAGCATCTGTAGGTCCCAGAACTTCTAAGAGGGGAGAGAGCAGGATTAGAAGCCATTCTTGCAAAACATTGTGCAATATGCTTCCTGGCATATGCGTCTTTAGGCACCCTATTGAGGAAATAACAGCTCCCTATACAAAGTAACTTCTGTTTGATCTAGAATTTCACAGCATAAACAGCGCTGGAATGTCCACTTAGTTCCTAATTCAAAAGTAGCTAAATTCTAACATCAACAAGCAAAGCAATCAAGGGAAGTCCTATAAATCAAGCGATGCATTTACCGAGCCTGCTCACCTCATCATCGTATCGTAGGGCATGAACCAGCTGGGGCATGAAGAATGTCACTCTTTCTGGAGGATAAGACTCTAGCACCCTGAGAACATAAGCCATGACACGTGGATGGCCCTTGTATGCTGGAGTAAGGAACTCTAGGGCTTGTGTGATTGAACATGCAGCCCAGTGTGGGAGTTGTTGCAAAAGAACTGAATTCTCGTCAATTGCCTTGGGTGTGACAAAGTATGGCAATGCTTCGGGTATGTTGCGAACCTCTAATATATGAGACTGCAAATAGAAGTGTTCTAATGTAAATAAGGCAGCAAATTGTCAGGCATAAAAGGATGCATCAGACATAATAAGTGCTGGTATATACTCCAATTTCTAACAATACTACATCGTCACATGGTGATGCAACGAAAAAGATTTTCAAAAGGAAAAAGAACCGACAGGGCTTTTGCCCATCAGATATCTGTTAACTCAGCCATCCATATTATATACATGGTAAATGCTCCGTATTGCTGCAACATCAAACATCAATATTGTAATTAAATTCACACGTCATCTAGAACTGAAGTATTCATGGGAGGAAAATTAGGTACAGACTCAAAATTATATTTCTCAGAGTTAATGGATCTCTTCCTTCTATTTTCATCAAAATATAAATGAAGATTTGTCCATCTCTTAAGCCTAATGAAAAAACACACCTTAATCAGCTGCATGACTTCATTTTTCAGATGTGTGTTCACACGAAACCTTGAGACCAAGGACAAAGCAATCCGAGGATCCACAGCAAAGGCAGTTCTTGCATACTCAATCCATTTCTCTGAGCTAATTTTGGGTCGAGAACCATTATCCCTGCAAATTGGTGGAATTATTAAAAGATACTAGGACATTACAAGTAATGGCAAACACAAAATAAAATACATTAATAAAAAAAAGGAGGAAATTCCTGATTAACAGAAAACCATACTTTGAGTTGGTGGGCGTTGCCCAAACTTCCAGCCTATCAGCTTCATGCTGGCATAACATCAAAAGTAGCTGCTTTCGCTTCTCCCTTTCCATGGGATAATTCTCCATGTGACCCCAGATAGGATGATATTTGTAATTCTGCATTGTAGAAAAGAAGGAAATTCAAGGGATATATGGAATCTAAAGACTGTTTGGGCATGTTGTATTTAAGTCTCCTGAAGTAGTAATTATAAGAATCTTACCACATCAATAAAATTGCATTCATTTTCTTGTCCAGATCCTTTAGCACTCAATTGAATTGAATCACCTCTGTCATTGAGGAGAAACTGAACAAATATGGATACAGATTGAGCCTCACACTGGGTAAAATTCATATTGCTTATGTCAAACCATTCAGGTTCACAGGCAAACCAACCCAAGGAAGCCCTGCAAGATAAGTAACACCACTTTCAGCCCAAGATGAAATACAATGTACTTGATGAACATATCAACTCAATCAAAGCTCTAAGCGCTCTTAATGAACGAAAAAAGTAATATGACCATCCAAGAAGTCTGCCTTATAATATGGCAATTTCTACATATTATGAAAAAGAACATGTAGCTATCGCAACTCTAGACATGCGATGATAATTATTGACGCAAAAGCACATATACTATAACATAGATGCAAACCGACCAATTGTCTTTGAAATGAACCCTTCATCAAGCTCAAAAACAAGCAGACTAGTGGTTCAACTGTTATACCGTAATTGCAACAAAATTGCAAGTAATTCTGGAGCAAATTGAAGATGCATAAAAAGAAACGTAAACATCAATTTCAGGAATCAGGGAAATTTATTCTTTAAACTAATAAGCTGATGTGTGCAAAGAACTCTGCAGTTCTTTTAGAAGGGATATTCTAAAAATGGCTTCGCAGCTGGCAAATACAAATTGCAGAGAATATATGACATAAAAACATTAAGATAAAAAATATACTGCTGAAAGCTTATACTGAAACATGAACAGTATTACAATCCGTATTCTTTGGCGGATCAATCTAGTTATTTATTTACCTAGTAATTATTGATTAGTAAGAGCTGGGTTATGAGGAAGAAACCATCTCAATCAGGACACCACCAAGCTACTCCATACACAGACCAGAACAACATATCCCATTAAAGAAAGAACGTCCAAAAGAAAGTTGAAAATCCCATATCTTTAACTCAACTTAGAGAAAGGGAAGAATGGAGTGCAAAGTATTACATTGATAGTTCTTAGTTACAGAGTAGTTTTATTGCAGAAATCACATAAAACAAACTGGCAAAGAAAAGGTCCACTTTCCTGGATTTCATAGGGTCAAGCTGGGTCAGGTTGGCCTTACTAATAGTTTAAAGAATTATATTAAGATAGCATGATCAGATTAATCATCTGGTACGCCAAAAGATTATCAGAACATCGATTCCGACTTTCCTAAGAGACTTGAGAATCTAGGAATCAGTACTAAAACATAAAGACACTTGTCACCTGTATATTTGATCTTCTAGCAACTGAAGTCCTGCTTTAAACTTCTGCAAATTGCCTTGGGATCGGCACGAGCAGAGCTTCAAACCAAGAAGCATTAGGGTAAAGAATGTACCAACAGCTGCAGGGTGTCGCGAAAAGTTCCAAGGGAGTTTTGTAGTTCCTTGCAACATGCGATCAAGGAGCAAGAGTTGCTCAACATTACTGTGGTGAATGACCTAAATAAAAGGAAATGTCATCAGGCGAAAGTCAGATCCTCAGCATTGTCATAAAGGGACTTCTTCAAATTCAACAGAGGAATAAAGGAAAAAGACTGTCTTGGAGTATTAGTTCACATTTGTGATTCAATTTGAAAAACTAAAGTTCAAATGGAGAAACTTGGGAATTGAACTAACTTTTATTTTCACAAAAGTAAATCAGTTATCTTAGAAGCTTTTTGAGCTGAAGTAAATCAATTATCTTAGAAGTTATAAAACTGGAAAATCAAATTTAACTCAGGCAAAGGGAAACGGGTGGAAAATTTTTCCTTGGAGTTGCGAAAGAAGATGAAAGAAAACCGGGTTTGCTCTAAACTTTTCATTTAGGGAATTAGGATTTTATTCATAAGGTTTAAATGAAAAAATGAAACATAAAAACAAGTCCAGGAACTTATATAGCAGCATTAACATGGGGATGTCATCGAGATTGCTGGAAAATTATATAAAATATCAATAACAAGATATATCAAAAGCACTAAACACTTATCAACTGCTTCTCATGAGAGGGATGCTTCATAGGTATACAGAAAGAGCAAACAGAATTAGTAAGAAGTGCGGTGAGAGGATAAAGAGAGGTAGAAACCAAGCACAAGACACTGGATGGTAAACATAAAACATGAGCCTCCACCTAATGTGATGAAACATGTGATTTTATTTATAAAACAGAAATACAAATCCGAAGATTAAAGAAAGTTGAAGTCCATACCTCAAATCGATCAATTAAAAAACCCAACCACAATCTATGAGCGAATATTTTTTCAACAGGGTCATGCTCAGGCGATGGCTCCGGTTCACCTGGGGCAAGGTGAGGTCTCAGTTTGGCCGCGGGACCAGAGTACCTTACTTCAGATGCAAAAAGACCGCGTTTTGTGTCAATCGTCCATAACCAAGCATCAACAAGCTCCGCAAGGACAAGTGAGCCAAGTTCAGGTGCAGCAGAGACCAGCCAAGTCCAAATAAAAACACCAGTCTCCATTGCATCAGGTGTTGAAATATAGGCAGGACACCAGCAAAGAAGGCGCAAAAGTTGTGAGAACCCTTCTATGTTTGACTTTGTACTAGTCTCCTGTGGAAATAAAAAAGCACGAGTCACAGATGGTTTATACTATTATATATGTTTTACCATACTGGATTTCAGTTTATCTTGTAAATTACCAAATTTGATAGCAGGAAGGCAGTTGCCTGTGAACAAGTTTGGCGAAATGCTACCTTCTCAAACCCCCCACCTTTCTCGTACATGTTCACAAGTTGTTGGAGCTGCTTAACGAACTTCATAAGCACTACCTTATCAAAAGAATCATTCTCAATCTGTGGCTGTTGAAACATTCCAGATTTCAACCTCTGGATACCCGTGCCAATTGTTGATGGATTACCCATATTCAAGCCACCGAAGCTGTTGAACAGGTTTCTCATGCCCGTGATTTCACCTTCATGGTTGCACTTGACTGTTGCACTGACTATACCAGTACTAAGCACCTCGAAATTGAAAGGCTCAGTCAACTTTAAGGTTGCCCCTGCAGCTGCTGCGGCAGCTGCCATGACAGCAGGGATATTTGCAGTTCGTATGCCATTGCAGCAGTCATTTTTACCCGTACCAATCCGTATCTCAGATAAAAGAGAAACCACATCAATAGCAGGTTGATTTTTCTGCCATGTGTTCGCCTTACAAAGCTTGTCCTAAAAAAAACATATCAACCCATCGTTTTTTGTTTTGGCTGGATCCATCAGAAATTAAAGCAAGTATTCAGAACTCAATACCCAAGGCATTTTATTCATATAAGTGGCTAGTAAGATTCTCTTTCCAAACAAGAACAGAGACAAGATGTGCACGATGAAAATTGGCACCAGCGGAACCCAAAAGATCATACAAGTGCAAGGAAATGAGGTGTTCTCTTTCCAAACAAGAACAGAGACAAGATGCACACGATGAAAATCGGCATCAGCGGAACCCAAAAGATCATGCAAGTGCAAGAAAATGAGGTGTTGATGATATTGGTAGCACAAAAATTGGCATCAGCATAACCACTGTCAGCAATCAACTGATCACAATTATTTTATTCCAACAACATCAATCAACAGATTGGTGTTGGTTGTTTCAACCAAGAAAGATAAAGGTTTGATACCGGTAGAGGAAGAAAGGCTATGACAAATCACTAGGCACGGTAGATTTTCAGTTCATTTCCCACAAATTTGCACTCTCACCCTTAGCTAGGAGGCAGGGTGGTCCATGGGAAGGGAAGCCAGGTGTTATGCTACAGAATATTCAGGATAAACTTAAACTAGCATTCAGATATTAAAAATAAAATCAAAATACAAACACAAATTAAACTTTGATTCAGCTACCAAGAACATGAGTTTTAACCTGAAGAAGACCTTGGCTTGTGCACGGAGCACATGAAAGTGCTTTGATGATCCACTCCCTGACAACCTGTTGGTACAATGATTTAACAGCCACTGTCCAAGCAGGATCATTGACAAGGGCTGAAGATGAATCAGTATTCACTGAGAACAGGAGCGAATCTAGACATGATGAATTCCAAAGAACCTGAGGCAATACACATCACTCAATATAGTCTATGTACTGGTAAAATGAATGCGATACCGTAAAAGCATTCAAAAATATTTGAAAATGAATTTTACCTGAGGGAACATATATCTGAGCTGTGTTAACAAGTTCACAGCAATATCTCGAATGCATTCCTCTCTCAGGGACATACTTTTTATTAGAAAGGCAGCATGAACACAGAGAGTTGAGTCTCGCATCTCTGCTTCGTGGCCCATTTCAGATATTCGATCTTCCTAAGAGATGGAGGGAAAAAAACTTTATAATAAACTACACAAGGATTAACAAAGAACCCAAAGTCAAAATGCAGCAGGAGGAAAGATTTACATTATTGCCCAGAGAAGAGAAGAGAGTGCAGTATCAAAATAATTGTTTACCACATAACTGGTTCATATTAACCTGTCCATCTGAATGGTCGCCACAAAAATACTTGAATTCTCATAATTTTATGGAAAAATATATAATAGGCATCTTGTTGGACTCTTAAGCAACAAGATAACCAGTCAACAACACAATTATGAAAGAGTGTGGTTTATTAGAAGATAAATTACCAGCCAAACTACTGCTGTTTCAAATGCACAGTGGACGATAGCCATCAAGCATTGGGACACAGCTGGCATGAGATTTGGAGTTTTGAGATACTCAAATACACAACTGAATGCACTTCTTGAAATAGTCAAACTAGTTCCTCCATTAAGAATCCCACCATTGCTGCTGAAACGGATAATTTCTAAAAATGCTACAGCAAGAAGATAAGTTGCTTTCACACCTGCAAAAGCCAAAGAGCATGTGTGAACAGAAATAGAAAAGCTTGTTGATGGAATCTATCCTACCATTTAGTTCTTTCAAAGTCTCAAATTATATTGAGAATCAGGTATCTTTACATGCATATGCACAATAATGAAAACAAGAGTATCATATCAACTATCAGAAAATAAAATAGATAGATTTAGTTACCTGATATTGTACCCATCCCGCCAACTTCAACCCTCCCTCCTAGAGCAGCAGAAAGAGCAGCTCTCTGGCTCAGAGCAGCCTTCTCGTTGCCACTCCCCTGACGACTTCCCGGATTGTGAAGAGCATTAAGTTCCAATTCATCTTCAAGCCATTTCACAGTACTAACAACCTAGAAAAAGACACGTCTAAATGTCAAATGCTACTGACTTCACATGGTTGTATTACATTGTAGATCCATTTCCTTGACATGGAAAGACAAACACAAACACAAGTTCAAGAGCAAGAAAAAAAACTAAAAACAACCAATATCACTGCAAAATCTTAGGCATAATATCACCAGAACGTCCAGGACAAAAGGTATTCTGAAGCAGACATTTGCAGGCTTTGTCCTTTCAGCAAGGGATATCTCAAATCCTCATCAATGATGTTCAGTATGAGAGTAGAAAAGGATCAAGTCAATGGCCAGAAAATGGCTAGTGACTACTGATAGGTGCAAGTGGGGAATTCAGAAAACTACACAAATGCCATACTAGCTTTCCTTTTTTGAATGTTAAATCACATGTTATATTATTTACACCAGTAGAAGTGCAATCCACAGGCATTCTCCAATTAACTTACAAGGGGAGGAGTTCCTTGAGCAATACGTTTAACAGCAGAAGACCACTCTGTGCTCCACATGTATGGTCCCCCCACAGCCTGAAGAGGAATTCCAGCACTATTTCGTGTAGTCGAAACTGGTTTATTAGCTGCCTGAGTAGACTGTATGGGGGGTGCTAGTCCAAAAAGAGCAATATAAAACCACAAGTTGCGAAGTAACTTCAAAAGAGATGGTTCTACAACTCCAGTAGGATACAAATCTGAACATATCTCTGCAACAGCTGGAAGTAGAGGTCCTAAATAATCAGCTCCGCTCCTGCAATAGTTGACTAGCCATGTTTTCTAAATTGTAACCAAGGAAAAGAAAATGATTGGGGAAAGAAAAGGAACAATTCATAAAAGTAATAGGAAATTATATTTAATTATGTCCATGAGAAACTTCTCTCAGATGTAAGAGAAACCGATGTACTCATGAAATCATGTCAATAGCTCAACGGATATCAAATCTTCACCTCTCGCTTTTGCTCTCAGCAGCCAACCCTACATCTGAGCACAAAGATAGCAGGTGATGCCGATAATCCGATCGTAGCTTATTGTTTGTGAGACGACTTGCGATCAGAAGAAATCCAGCAGGAAGAGCCTATAGCACAGCCAAATAGTAGATTCCAATTAAAAAAATACGGTATCAGATAACTGTCTTAGTATACTAACAATACCTGGCTTAGAACATCTTACATACCTCAACATGTTCCGTGGTGGCTTCTTCCAATGTTTTGCTATCAGCAGATCCCAAAGTTGAAAGTTTATTCAAGTAACTCCTTGTCATCAAAACAACAGTCTCACGGTATGACTTCTCAAAGCCTAAACTTGCTATCCGTGATGCAGCATCAAGCAGCTGCACAAACAGAGTAATAAAAGGCTCAGAATGCATATCGCTGAAATCTAAGGCTGAAGCCTTTCTTTGGGAAGAATAGTTATTTAACAGAGGCTGTTTGCTGGAATCTAATGCTGAAGCTCTTTCTTTGGGAAAAATAGTTATTTGACAGAGGCTGCTCACACAGACAGAAAATATGTTATAAATGATAAGCTCGTAACTGCGGAAGCAACCAGTAATGCTCTAAGAGAGAGGTTTCATACTCGAAGTCGCAGTAAACAAGGAGTTGAGGCATCCCCCTCTTCCAAGCATTCTATAAAAAGCGGCAACATCATGTCTACCAGTTCAGATTTGTTAGCAGCAACACTCAAGTCTGCCAGAAACCGTATCAGGTTAAGCTGCACCACAGGGATTGATCGCTTCTCTTTCTCAACCTACAATCGGACGAGAACAAAAAGTATGGAACAACAAAACATGCGGTTCACAAGAAAACCAAAGCTCGTTGTGAGCAAAAGAAAGGACAGGTTCAGACTCAGAAAAACTACCTTTTGTTCATCATAGTCATACCGTTCACGAATACTTGCTGCCAGCCCCATGATAAATGTGTCCACAGGAGCCCGATCCCTGCTCCAGCCATATTCAATCACTTCTCGGCTTGTCTTCATGACACTATCAATCATGGCTCCTTGGCTGCTTGCCCAACTATCTGACTGCCAAAAGCAGAATAGTTTGTGAAATAATATTATATGAATAAATTGTTAAAGTGGAGCCTGTACACAATAAATTTATTAAAGATGAGGAGCAATCTATCCTCAAAATGCACCTGTGCACATGCAGTCAGCACTAGGAGCTTGAGGCGAATGAGTAAAACACGTAGAGGTTGACCTCCCTTGGTCACTGCAATTCTTGTCATGCCTTCAACCAAGGAGCTGAATAAATCTTCGCACGTTCTAAGCTTCCGCCAGACAGATAGGAGGCATGCCTCAGCTGCTTCAGTAAACAGTACAATAGCCTCAAGCCACTGCTTCTTTGAAGATTTTCCATCTGAATCAATTGAAGCCAAACACTTTATTTGCAGCCTAGCAACTGCGCGGTAAAACAATAGTTTTGCATTAATTCGGGCTTTCAAAAGGGATCCCTGCTCATTCCACTCCCGTTTCCTTATCTGTCCAAGTAACCAACCAAAAACAGTCAACACCTTCCCCAACAAACATTCTACCGCCCGCATCAACGAAGAAAGTGAGCTTCCGACACAAGGATTCAGAAAACAATGAATATCTTCTACATTTAATCACTAGTCTCTCCTTCGCACTACCATCAACAAGACAATAATAACTAGTTCTAAAGAAGCTGCTCAGGTTCCTACTAAAACAAACAGATCACAAAGAGAGTTAAAGGAAGACACCTGTTATCTGAATAGCCAGAGACTTACCTTTAGAAATACAGGCATACACTGTACTTGTTTCCTGGCCATTAATTTTACCTGCTCCAACAACTTAGGATCTATTGTAACTTTATCTAAAATATGAGTAATCAGCTTGTAAGCCATTTCTTGCTTCTCCAAGCTCTCCAATGACTCATCCTCAAATGAAGTCACGTTATAGTTAATCACAGAATTTTTTTCACAATTCAACGCCCCTGACACCCTGGAAGATGGACCGGGCATATCATCCACTGCCGTCAAACTTGCCCCATTTGTTGATCCAGCAGACACTTGGCTAGCTAAAACTGGACTAGAACTGTCGAGTGAATTAATGCTATTAGTAATAACACTGACGGGTGAACTCTGTGACGATGAAGATGCCTCTGAAATAAGTGGTTTTAGGCCTCTAGGGGACGAGGGCACCATAACTGAAACTGTGAATTGGTCGAGAAGGCAGTTGACCAGCTTATCTGCATCAGAAGACAAAATTGGCGGGAAATTCTGCGACAAAGAAAGCAAAAAAATCCTGGAAATTCCGGCATCATCTCCACCGTATGTGATTGCGGAGAAGACAATATCTCCCATCAGTACGGCCACTTCGGCAGAGAACTCCGGAGACAATTCGGTCGCCTTTGAGATGTATCCGAGGAAATCCGTGAAAAAGGACCTGACAGATTCGTCCTTGAATGATTGCGGCCAAAAGGATCGCCTGAAAGAGGAAGGGATCAAACGCAGGAAATCGAGAACCACCGACTTGGGGCTATGATCGAAGGCAGAGTCCAATTTGGACAAGAACCGGGCAACAGCGAGGGTGGCATTGAGCTGAGAATGCGAAACCCTAGGAGATCCGCCAACGAATGAGTCAGGCTGCGGACAACGGCTGCGCATCCACGCGAGCTTGTCGGAGAATTTTCCCGGATTCTGAGCGACCAGGTCGCACAGCTCGATCAACGGCTCCATCACCCCGTAAATGCAAGAAAGACCGCTGCCTAAACACACCGAAAACCCAGAATCCTCCGCCCTGTGATCGTTGAAGATCGAGTCACGAAGCTCGAGTACTGAGTGAAAATGCAGCTACTTTTAAAATTATTTCGTTAAAAGTGGTTCGTTTAAAATTATTTATCGGATTGGAGTTTTTTAAACGCATGTTAGAAATTTATTTTTGTTTAATGAACTGTATTTTCAAGATGCAGTTTCAGGAATAATATTTTTTTAATAAAATCGCATTTTTAAGATGCGATTCTCTTAAAAATAATAATAATAATAAGCATCTTGAAGATGTTGTCCCGCGAACAATTTTTTTTATTATTTTTAATATAACCGTATCTTCAATATGCGGTTCCCGTGACTACGATTCCACAGTTTTTTTTTATTTTTATAGAACCGCATCTTCAAGAGTGCTTCCTGGGTCAATTTTTTTTTATTTTTGCAGGACGGTTGAGCATAAAAATCTCACATTCAAAATGCGATTTTTAAGCTAAATCACAAAGATACGATTCTTCGAATATCCATCCCACAATTCTACTTTGCATGTGTCGAGCACTACTCACTGCTAAAGTTACTATTTAAGACTGATTCGTGCTATAACTACTAGTCGATATCTAGTATTGATTGACGCTACTTATTAGAACACAACCATGTAGTAAAGTGAAACAAAAGTTCAAAAATTGAACGTCAAATCATTAAAAACTTACGAATGTTAGAAAACAAGAAAAGATCATCAATCATACAATGTTGTATTCTGACATGTAGCTTCAATCAACATTAGATATCAACCAATCGACCAGTAATTATAGCACGAATCAGTTTTAAATAGTAGCTTAGCAATGAGTCGTGCTCGGCACACATGAAGTAAAATTGTGAGATGGACATATGAAGAATCGTATCTTTGTGATTCAGCTTAAAAATCGCATTTTGAGGGCGAGGTTTTTATGCTCAACCGTTTTGCGAAAATAAAATAATTAACCCCAGGAACCGCTCTTGAAGATGCGGTTTTGGGGACAATTTTTTTTTAATAGAACCACATTTTCAAGATACGGTTTTGTTATAAATAAAAAAATTTGTCCCTAAAACTGTATCTTTAAGATGCGGTTTATTAAACAAAAACTTTATTTCTAACATGCGTTTAGAAAACTCCAATCCAGTAAATAGTTTCAAAGGAACCACTTCTGACGAAATAATTTCAAAACTAATCCCATTTACACTCAATACTCCACGAAGCTCGATCAGCCAAAGTGGAGCCTACGTGACACGCAACGAGGCATGGCACCTCGTCCCCGAATGGGGCTACCAGCGTGCCTGAATGAAGAGGGAGGACCTTCAATAGACGTCGAGCTATGCGAGGATCACGGAGAGGGAGTCGGCAATGGCGGGGGAGACTTCGTCGTCTCCGCTCGTCGGTTTTCGGTCATTCCGATTAAAAGCGAGAGCTCCAAACGTCGGTACCGTTCCCTGCGTTTTACTGTTATCGTGGTTCGGTCCTTTTTTTTTTTTTTCCTTATTTTAATTTTTTCCTATTTTATGCCAAAATTTTCAATTGTTTTTCCGTTTCCGGCGCTATTTTTCCGGTCGGGTCCGCGTGAGCTGTTTTTGGTCGGAGATGCTGCGGCCGGAGCGATCACGTGCGAGATGTGAGAATATTAGGTGGAAAACCTATTTTTCTTTTCAGTGTTTTTTTCAAGGTACTGTCTAATTCGAGAATTATTAAAATTTTAATTGTTTATAAAGATTAAAAAAATGTTACTATTTATTAATTATTACAAGATTGCTTACCATATTCTAATAATTTAGATTTTTTGATATAATAATAATAGTAGTCAAACTTCTTGGCTCGATAATATATTAGATAAGCCCGACCAGCCCGATAGTGTCATCAACACGCGAGTAAGATCCGCCCCTAACAAGTTAACACGTTGTTTTATTCCTGTCCATTTGCCCTCGTGCATCATTTCTGCCATGTAAACAATTTTTCTGCACAGCATTCTGTCACCATTCTTCGGGACCCAAACGAGGCACAAGCTCACGCAGCATGAGATTCTGTACTCACAGAGTCGATTTTCTCGATCAAGATTCGAGTGATTACATAGATCACAAGCTGAAATTCCGAACTGGAGAAACACATTCGAGAAAACCGTGAGGACAGAAAACGGAGCGCGTCGATCGCGAGCATGCATCTGAATAGGTTCCATATCAGTTCTATGTCTGCATCAATCTCTCTACACTGCCAGGGGGGCCTCGACCTGTTCGGTTCCCGGGGCCCCGTTGAAGAATCACTCTCCTCGTTCCTGCGATGCCCGTGGCTGTGAGTGATATATGATAAAATTATGCCTGACGTCAAAGTCCCTCACGAACCTGGACCGGCTTCCTTCCCCGACCAAGGTCCTGGGCTCTTCTCAACCAAGAACCACGAGGTCCGAGACTGCCTGCGGCTTGGGATCGCCCTTCATCGCCATCTTACAGTGCTCTTCTGCTGCCGGGTCCTCCCTTGCATCGCTCGAGCGGGACACCTGTGCAGTGTGTCAGCGAACAAACACACTTTCGGTTACTACCGAGCAAAGAACGACAGGGAACATTTTCCAGAATTCGTACGTTTCCCTGTTTCCTCATTTTCCGAAAACAAAGAGGAACAATGGTCAAAACCAACGACACGATCACGATTGTGTTACGGTTTGAAAACTCGGCGTAGTACAAGATCAGTGGCCCGGTCGAGCCAGAACTTCTTTGAAACAGTTACCAGTAGAAGAGAGAAAACGATAGGAACAGCAGGCAGAGACCTGATGGCTCCCCGAGACTACCTCCACGAGGTACGCCCTCTTTCCTGACTGTGCATGTGTTGGTGGAAAATATTTATAGACCAACTCTGTGAAATAGAGGGACACGTAATTCCAACGGACGAGGATCGAATTCAGAACCTTTGTGCCATTACACTAATAAGAGTACATCCTCAGACTCTGTCATTTTTCAATCACAAAGAAGGCTCGTCGGCTTGGAGAGGGTATAAAATGTGGTGAGAAGCTTATAGATACGATGATCTTGCTGTCGATGCTGTGTGGCTCGCACAGTAATCCATCCATATATGATGTAAAATTTACTATGAACGAGCATCTAATTCATGACGGACTCCAAACGATCGATTGGAACACTGCGCGGCGATATCAAACGCTCGGGAAGCATCGCGGAGGAGTAGATAAGAAGTGACCTGTCGTGGAATGGACGACGATCTTGCAGTCTTTTTGATGGGTGAGATGTCACCCAAATTAGTTGACTTCACCACCCGCCCCCAAAACAATTCCATTCATCGAACCCAACCCACTTTCCATGCTATATCATCATATGCAACAACTGCTTAAATTGTTCCTCGTTTCAAGCCTCTGATGATTTTCTTGGTGAGCTGTCGGATTCGGACCGTACGTATGCCTACATCGGTGGATATATCGTTCATTCTACGTGGCCAGAATCCCTTTCCCGATCCTCGAACAAAGATCGATTGCCCCAACTCTTTGCTGACTCGCTGTTGTTGAGGAAGAGTCGAGCGTTGTGACCACCCTGATCGACCTATTCAAACTCCAATGCGTCGACAGCATAACTGGTATCGATCGAGAAATTTCACTTGTGGGTACCGTAATCTCAATTTAAGGGTGATGCACATCATCACAATAATACTTCAACATCTCTTCTTTATGCCTTTAAGCTGCTGCTAGACTTGGAAGACGGTTTAGCCGGGCCGGCCCTGCTCGAAGCTGAATCAACTAGGGTACACGGACTGTTTGAACATGCATCACAGAGAAGCCGATTCGTTCGAAATAAGTTCGTTCTGTTTTTTAAATTGCATCGGAACGAGGTCCTCAAGAGTGGGTCAACGAACTGCCCCTTCAAGAAGAGTCAAGAGATTCGAGAGAGAAGCTGGAACGCAGAGGAAACATCGATGCGCATCCTTCTCGGTGCCATGAACAGAGATGATATCCACTGTCTGCCAGCGGGCAACAGTCGCGGCACGATTTATGGGGATGTCCCCAGCAGAATGATTCCGCGAAAAGGCCCCACATTTTAATTCATTCGATCATCGTGTGGTGCGTGATCCGTGGTCCCCGTTACTTACACGGTTGCGCACCGATTAGGAGTTTATTCTAGTATCGGTGCATTACTCCACCACATCGTACGACAGGGACGGGCACGGACCACGAGGGTGTATCTTCGCATGAATAAAAGGTTCTGGTGCGATTGTTAAAGACCATGACAGGTCAGGGTAAAACAAATTGGGGATCCCTCTCTCCCAGTCCTTTCCTTGGCTTATTGTTTGAACAGATCGGACCCATTCGCATTTGTTTCAATGGGCGCTCCTCCTCAGAATCAATTCAATGCAACCTCGTCAGACCTCACGAAATCTTTCAGATCTTCATTCATCGCGTACCGTCGGCTCGGAGTTATTAATAGCACGAGACTTCCTCGAACGAAGATCGCTTAATCGACGAGGACCTGATCACCAACAAAAAAACCAAAAGATCTCCGCAATGTGATCAATGCTGGTTAGAGTTGATCCCGATGTGCGTGCGTGAAGCTGACCCTGATTAATCAATGTTCGAACTAGGTTCGTCTGTCTCCGTCAAATTACCGTGAGTAGATTGCTAGCATGCACTCAAACTTGGTTAGAATAAAGCTGTCAGGAAAGAGCCGTGTCGGGAGTCTCGCATGCTACACCATCGTTGGTGGACCTTTAAGAAACTGGTTTCCACTAAAAAAAACTCAGCTACTACTGGGTGACGGTACACCGTCCTCTTATAAACAGTTTCAAATATGAATTTTTTTCTACTTATAAGATCCGAATTCGAAGTCTTATTCCAGGGAAATTGACATTGCGGAACCATCTAAACCGTGAATCAAGGAGTTGTCACGTGATCCAATCCGGGACGCGAGGAGTGGGATTTGGTAAGTTTTTACATGGGAGAGAGGAGCTTGCTGGGTGACGGTACACCGTCCTCTTATAAATAGTTCCAAATATGAATTTTTTTTCTACTTATAAGATTCGAATCCGAAGTCTTATTCCAAGGAAATTGACATTGCGGAACCACCCGAACTGTGAATCAAGAAGTCGTCATGCGATCCAATCCGGGACGCGAGGAGTGGGATTTGGTAAGTTTTTACATGGGAGAGAGGAGCTTTTCATTAGGTGGAGAGTACCCATTTCCGACCAACAAGAGATCAGGGTAATAGGTTGGTGGGTGAAGACAGGGCGATTCCGTGGGAAATGAATGGTTACGCTGCAACTTTCCAAGGAATGGGAATCGGGTTTGCTGGGTGTGGTGGTTCGTGGTTGAATTGCATCGCACGCGAGGCCACCAATCGGTCTGGTCAGTGGCAATTGGGTTGGGAAAACCTTGTAGCACAAACCAGCACCTGTCCTGTCAGGTCTTGGTTGGGCTTATTAGAATCCATACAGCATTAGGAGTCCCTCTTTGCTCATTAATTAATCTGCGATATCACCTCGTGGCGTCGGCTTTTATTTATTTTTAAGCATGGCAGCAGTGACAATCCAGCTAACCTCCATCGTGCAGTGCTCGGGTTCTAGATTTCGATAGCAAACATATCAGACGAATTGAACAACTAGTGCTATCGGTGCCCTCCAAGCCCGAACTCAAAAGGTACACTTCTGATGGATCTTTTTGGTAAATCTGTATT
The DNA here is from genome assembly GCA_037672795.1 of Lagerstroemia speciosa. Taxonomy (NCBI): domain Eukaryota; kingdom Viridiplantae; phylum Streptophyta; class Magnoliopsida; order Myrtales; family Lythraceae; genus Lagerstroemia; species Lagerstroemia speciosa. The sequence goes on along the minus strand of CM075287.1, from coordinate 4,013,917 downwards.
AAGGATTCGAACATGAGATCTTGAACTTATCAGCTCATTTGAAAGCGAGTTTCGAACCACTGCACAACCGCTCTTGACAGTGATCATCACATGCACACACGCATACTTATAATTGAAGATTTTGGCTTATTGTGAGCGGATCGCCAGTGAATCATTGGCCGGGGTATAATGAGACTATATGATTTGCCAGGCTAATACCGGAGTACCCTCAATTGGGCTAGACCGGGATGAGACTGCTGAGTTTATCGGACTTATATCAGAGATTGCCTAAATCAAATGCTCATATACTACTACCAGATTTTACAAGGGGCTAAACTTTCATTTCATGTGGTAGTACTCAGTTCTTTTATAAATTCAACATTATTATTTCTTTATACCGCTGATATGGAATTTAACAAACAGGATTCGATGTTGCTCTTTAAGTGCCCATTGGGTCTCGTAAAATATGCTGGGGACTTCTCCTCCCTCAAAAGGTTAGTAAAGCTACGTAAGGAAGAAATAAGCTGAACTAGCTCTTTATCTTTCTTGTCAAATTGATATTCATTTGCTCCTTTTCCTCGTCATCCCATTCTTTACATCCTTCCTTGCACCAATATTAACGGACACGTTGCAGAATCTAATAAAAGGTAATCTTAGCACGATTGTTGCGGGCCACCTCATCCAAAGAAGGAGAAAGCCGCACGTGTCAAGGGTACGACAGGAACATCACCAATATGTGATGAGATTCGTATGCGACTAAGTTCTCTGAGAAACATATCCTTATCGAGCTCGAATGATGGAATCACGACCCGTTACCTATGAAAAGGTAAGAACATCGGTAGAGTGAACACGCTACAATAAACTATTGAAATGTTGATTGATAAATCGAGGTAAATATCACTGATTACTCTGATAAGTTCGAAGATTCTAAAGAACCAAATAAAATAAGAACTCGCTCTTATTGATGCATTATCTGAATAAATACCGTTTAATGGTATTACCGATCAATAAAATTGACTACATCAATTAATTCATGAGCGAGAAATCAGACTATAAAATATAAATTCTAAAAAGCCTTAAAAAATCCTAAACGACCATTTAGAAACCTTAAGAACTCGTATTATATAACACTCGATGTCATTTTCTTACTTCTCACTCATCAGTGTCAGAGTTTTTTTTTTGGGGGGAATTTATGGGATTTCTAGGGTTTTATTTAGATTTTAGAAAGTTTAAATTTTATTTATCGCATAATTTCTCTATCGTAGATCTACCCACGTGGCTAACTCCCATTGATCTGTGACTCCGCTGAGTGGTGCTGAAGTGGTACTGCCATAACAGACAAGATTTTCTCCTAGGGAAGAGATGACCCCTTAGCAAGGTCATGAATTCCGACTAAGGCTAAGAATTTTTAATACGGTACAATAACACAATAATGGGTACATGAATTTTGGTTTGGTTGAGAATAATCATGTTTAGTATTGAAATAAGTTCAATAATTTAGATACGATAAATAATCATATTTAATATATTCAACATACACAGTAGGATAAAACCCATCCATTAAAAGCATTTTTCATTTGGATATTTGACCCATTTAATATATTTATTATATAAGAATTACTAAAAATAATTACTTAACAAGGTCATATTTGCCTTCCACTTCCACACAAGGTTGAATTTTGGTTAATTGTTTTTTTTTTCCTGGATTGGTTAGTTTTTCTTGTTTATCATGTCAACCGTGCATGAATATGTTTTGTTTTTCAAGTAGATGTCGTTTCATGTGTTAAGGTTTTTTAAATACATCAGGCCCGGTATCCAGGTCAATTCAATGCAAACGCGATCCATTTAAATACGACTCACATCGGTCATAATAATAAGAGGACTGGTGATACGAACTAGTTTAAACTAGACCGGACACAATTTCGCAACCTCAGTCTCCATGCCCAGTTGTTTTTCTTCAATTTTCTTTTAAAAATTTATTATTTGTTATCATATTTTTTCTGATGTTATAATGTTACTTTAGTAAGCACACGTTGAGCCCAGGGGAGCAGAGCCACTGGTGGGGCGTTCTGAGACCTCTAGAATTCGAATCTCATGAAGGACGTTTCTTCACGAGTCGAGAGGTTTTATAGCTATCGAGCCAGTTAGGTTCGTCTGCCTTACTCGACGTACGTGGTTTACGAGCTATTACGTGTTCTCCGAGAAGGAGGCGTCGCAACCACCGGTAGCCGGGTTCAAAAGAAGTTCAAATGCCTCGGTTATTTAAAAAAAAGTATGCGCACGTTAAAATTAACGGTATGATATGACACGGTGGACTATTCATGATCTTATAATTAGAAAAGAAAATTCAAAAGCTTCATGATTCCCAGTGCAAGTTAACCCTTTTTAATTGTCCTGAGCGTAAAAATCTCAGTTGCGATCGTGAGGATTCCGCTTACGAGATTCAAGAAAGGCACCAGCGAATCGAAAGCACGACAAACAAATGAATTTGCCACGATGTTTTGTCTGTGGCCGTTTCCAGTCACTTTGCATCACGGTGGGCCTTGTGCTCGATCAATTCTCGTACCTACCAATATGATTCTGTGATAGTATCTACGTGTCAATAGAATTCAACTATTTCTAATATTATTTTTATAAAAAAAATTAAAAATAACTAAATTTAACTGATTATTATCATCATATAAGTATGATCACGAGTGATTATATATGGTTATACAAGACTTGCTCCTTGTGCTCATACTGATTGATAGTCGTGGCCCCCTGCTGCCATGGATGCCGACAATCAACTGATAAGATAATTACGTTCGGACGGGAAATTTTTGGATTGTATTATCAAAGATCAAATGCTGTGATTTCTGTCGCAATGAAAATAAAGACAAAAAAGGGGGGAAATGAAAGTGAAAAAGAAGAAGAACTCTTTCAAAAATCAATCCGTCTCCTTTTGGTTGCGTCCTTTGCCCTTTGCTCTTTATATCCGTTGAACCAACGGCTCATCTCTCTCTACTTTTTTTTTTTTTTTTGCACCTAGTAGTATCTCGAGTCAGTCGAAGTATATTTCGAGACTAATTTACAGTCGGACCGAAATTCCTGAGAAAATTCCCGTCGACCATCTCAACCTAAGATTGGATCCTAAGATAGCCTATTTAGGAGTCTACTCAAAGAACCATCAGATAAATTTCAAGTTAGTTCCTCTCACTACCTTTCTTCTTCTTCTTTTTTTTTTTTTTTTAAATTATAGCCTGAATATTTGGATTTCACTGACTAATTTTAGGGTCCGAACGGAGTCCAAAGCACATAGGAAAAATGGTAAATTCAAAATGTACAGACTGGCTTCAAGAAAATTTGAACGTCAGATGTGGGTGGCAAAGATATTACTGCTTCTCTTTTTGGTTTGTACTACGCAGTATCTCTGAGTCAGTCGAAACGTACATCGAGATCAATCTACTGTCCGGCCGGGATCCCTGGAAAAATTCCCATTAACCCTCCTAGCCTGATGTTCGATCCTGAGATCACTCATTTCGGGATATAGTGAGGGAACTAGTAGACCAACCTTAAGCTTGTAAAGATATTAGTGTTTCTTGTTACTGTCAGGCGAGCCCTCGGTACCGCATGTTAAAATGCTTTTTGAAATTGCGTCGGATAACAATTTGAAATTAACCGCTCTCTGTTAATTTGGATTTGAACTGAATTGATGCGAAATTATCGAGTAGTAAAACTCTTTTAATCATAAAATTTCACTTCTCATACAAATCGAACTCTGAAGACCAAATCAAGAAAAAGGTACCAAGTGCGCTTACGGTTGATTCTATTCTCGACCCCAAACTAAAAAAGTGCCAAGTTCAATTCGAATTCAGTTATTGTAAATCAAACTCTCCGTTTTTCTTTTTTTGAAAAATTCTTAGATGATATTCTACTTTACCACGTGACATGAAAAAATACCAATTAAATTGTGATAAATAATCAAATTGAGGTTAATAACCTGAATAGTTACCTTATTATTGATAATTAAAATAATTTAATTAATCATCTCAAATCGCATCATTGCGAGGTAGAACTATGTAAGATTTTTTTTCATAATTTTTAATTCCGTTCTGAGCTTTTATACTTTTTTTTTAATGTGCCCCGGAAAAAAAAAGGGGGAACTTGTGCATGCACGTTTCAACATTTAATAAGACAGACTCGAGAATTTTAAGCCAATTTTTAATTTCGGTTCTATTTTCCATTTCCATCACTGAACCTAACGCTCCCCAACGTTACGCTTCCTCCCACCTCTCTCTCTCAATCCCCAGGAAGCTCAGTCTCCCACTGGCCCCCCGCCTCCACGCCGGAGACAATGCCGGTTCCCAGCCCCCGCCGTTCCGCTTCCCAAGTATCTCTCAGCTCGAAGCCGCCGTTCCTCACCCCGAAACTGTTCGGTCTCGTCGGCATTCTCGTCCTCTGCGCCGCAGCCCTCCTCTTCGTGACCTGCTTCTGCTGCCTCTGCCGCAACCGGCGCTCGAAGAGGCGGAAAGTGCTGGTGAAGCGCGCCCCCAGCTCGATGCCCCTGGTCTCCAAGGAGATCGCTGAGATCGGAGTGAAGGATCGAGCTGAGAACCGATTGAAGGACGAGGTCAAGATCGGTATTGCGGATCTGAACAGCAAGAAGAAGATCGAGCAGAGCAAGTTGACTGACGATGACATCGAGCCTGCTGGGTCCGCGAGAGGCGGGAAGAGCGCGGAGAGCGACGGCGCGTCGAGTGGGAGCAAGAGTGACGCCGCGGCGGAATCTCAGGGTAACATCGGCTGGGGGCGGTGGTACGGCTTGCGGGAGCTCGAGATCGCGACACGTGAGTTTTCCGAGGAGAACGTGATCGGAGAAGGAGGCTACGGTGTCGTGTACCGTGGAGTACTGCCCGATGGCTCCGTAGTCGCGGTGAAGAACCTCCTCAACAAGAAGTACGTATACAAAATAAGAGAGCTCTCTTGTCTGTTTCCTCTTTTCTGGAAAAACCATTTTGCCGGAAAATCCATTTTCTGATAAACAAAAAAACTCTCCTTCTTCTTCCTGGATGCTCTGCTGGGAGCAAAGCATTGGCAGAGATATCAATAATTGAGCCCATCTTGACAGTGACAGAACATCGCTCTAAATCTCAAACATTAATGCAACCATTTCTGTCGCGGTTCAATTATCCGTCTTCCTTGTTAAGATCTGGAGCCTGTAGAACCATGAAAAGTTTCCACCATTAACAACAGGACAACAAGGAAAGGCTAGCGCTTTACGTATTTGCTCCATGATAGAGTCGTTTGATCGGAACAGGATGTGCTTGCCTTAACTGTGGCTGCAATTATTTATATAATTTAATTAAATTTTAAATTTTTTTAGCGATTGCAATAAACAAATCATGGACACAATGTCTGTGGATCATGTTTTGGATTTTTGCCATGATTTTATCTTTTTAAAATATTCGTCTTTATAAATATTTACATAGAATACACGTGACAAGTAATTTATGGTACGTCATGTAGAATGATGACTCATTCCCCTTGTTCCGTTCTGTGTCGGTAAGGGGGTGGTGGCGTCTTAATGTTAACCATGTAAAAGCACGATAGCAGTACATTTAGGACACGATGATGCTGGTAGCCGGTTCCTCTGCTTCGTACCCTGTTTTTTCCTTGCCATGGTTCCCTGAAGTTTTGCTGATACAGAGATTACTATGTTCTGTGAAAGAATGCATGACAAATTGATAGAGGAACTAACCAGTTAATGAGATCTAAAATGTTCTTGTCGTTGGATATGTTTCATTCAGAAGCCTCTTGTTACTGGTAACGAGAGAAAAATGATTGATGGGCCCTGTAATGGAATGCTGACCGGGATCGTGTTTATTGGAAAACATGGAACCACTTCTTAGTTCATAATTCTGAAAGCAATGCTGTAGGCAAGAGCTCCTCTGGATCAAATATGTTCTTTGTATTGAGGAGGCCGTGCAATTTGAGCTTATTGTTGACAGAATTATTGTATCATGACTTTTGATTTCAGGTGAGAATGTATAGTCTATGGCTACTGGACCACTATATTCCTGAGTACATTTAGTATTTGGTTCATACCATTGTGATTTGAGAAAGCAATTGATCTAATACCTAATATTTTAACATCCCATCATCTCTGCTGATCAACTGGAGAATGCTATCCTCTACAATTTGATGTAGGGGTCAGGCAGAAAAGGAGTTCAAAGTAGAAGTTGAAGCCATCGGGAAAGTAAGACATAAAAATCTGGTTGGTCTAGTAGGCTACTGTGCAGAGGGTCCTCAAAGGTCGGTTTCAGCATCTGCATCTAATTTCCTTATGAATAATGGGATAACTTCTGATAACATTTTTTTTTTTAACTTTTATGCCATATCAGGATGCTGGTCTATGAATACATCGACAATGGGAATTTGGAACAATGGTTGCACGGTGATGTTGGGCCAATCAGCCCCCTTACCTGGGAAGTCAGAATGAAAATCGCCGTTGGAACAGCCAAAGGGTATGTTATTCTTCTTTTTCCCCTATAATATTTTTTTCAAACTTCTACTAACCTCAGCTGGGAAGTTTTACTGATATACAGCAGGCTGTGACCCCAAGCTGCTCAATCTTTATCGTGCATTATCTGGTTTGTCATAGAACTAATAAAGTGAACATCACTTGATGATGTCCTCTACCTATAAAGAGTCCAAAAGAGACTAGCAGATTCATATAGGGTCATCTTATGTGCTGGAAAAAGCTGAGTGGGTGACGAGCTCGTGTTTTTGCAGAATGCATCATTCTGAATTATGTACAAAGTAGTGCCCCGAAGTATTCTAGTCTGGATTGTTGAATTGGGAGAATCCAAATTCTATAATTTGCAAGAGAAGACTCATTTTTTAGACAGATGCTGCTGAAGCCTCCTTTTACATTGCACTAAGTGTCTTTCCTTTTTATTTTCTTCTGCAGATTAGCCTATTTGCATGAAGGGTTGGAACCCAAGGTTGTGCATCGCGATGTAAAATCTAGCAATATTCTTCTGGATAGAAAGTGGAACCCAAAGTTATCAGATTTTGGACTGGCAAAGCTATTGGGATCTGAGGCTACTCATGTGACTACTCGTGTAATGGGCACTTTTGGGTATGCTCTCTACAAAGAACTAGCTCTCAATTTACCTTGTCTTAACTAGTATTAGGCAGATCTACCTCCATGGGACTAAGTCCCTTCGCTTTTTGCTTACTGCGTCTGTGCTCTCCAGATATGTCTCACCTGAGTATGCAAGCACTGGCATGCTTAATGAAGGGAGCGATGTTTACAGTTTCGGAGTTCTGCTTATGGAGCTAATCAGTGGACGGAGTCCTATTGATTACTCTAGACCAGCTGGGGAGGTAAGAGTTTATGTTACAGTAAATCTGTGTAAATTGCCATCTCATATCCATGTAGCTGCTACAGCAAGTATTCAACTGGATGTTTCTCAGATGAACCTGGTTGACTGGTTTAAAGCAATGGTAGCCAGTCATCGAGGGGAGGAAATTGTTGACCCCCGGATGGCTGCTCAGCCCCCTCCAAGATCCCTGAAGCGTTTTCTGTTGGTCTGTCTCCGCTGCATAGACTTGGATGCCAGTAAGCGTCCAAAGATGGGTCAAATCGTTCATATGCTCGAGACCGATGATTTCCCTTTCCGCTCTGTAAGTTCTTCTCCAGTTGAGGAATTCATATTTCTATTCATATTTTTCCTGATCCACAGCAAAAATATTGTCACCAATTCAATTTCCACGCTTGAACAGGAACATTTTCTGTTTTATAAGTTCCGTTAGTATCAAGCTACTACTCATCTCCATGGGTCACCTATCCCATGTTCTGCAGGAACTCAGGGCAGCCCGAGAGAGGGATCCTCCCCCTTCACGCGCAGTTGAACTCAGCAGAATCCCACGCCCCTCCAAGCATGTCGCCGGCAGCCCGGAGGAGAGATTGCGGTGGAGATGATAGCTGTCTCTCCCTTAAGCCAATCGAACCGTCAAGATCAATGTTATTTTTTGCCATGTAAGTCTTCCACTGGTCTGAAATATAGTTATGATTCTTGGAACAGCAGATTACGAGTGCATACAGTTTCCGTCGTCACTGCTCTGTAGGTACTTGTATGTAGTGTAGCTCCATTCGATTTCGACATATTGAAGCCTTGTAAATATACGCCCTCTTCTCGAAGTATATATATGAGGTGCACTTTCTCATTAACCGTTATCTCTTCTGATGAATATCGCTTTGTGCACCTGTCCAAGTTGAGAGTAAATCGTGCTATGCCTCTGTCACCTAAGAGAGATTCCAGCCGTCATGTTCGGTACATCCTTGGTTCAAAATTGACTGCAGGAACTTTTCCCTTTTGTGAGTATCATGGATGTAGATGAGGTGTAGTTAGCTGGGCATGGAAGTTTTTTCCAGGTTGAAATGAAAAATTTTGCAGATATGAAGGAATTGCAGTAATTTGCTGGTTTAAAATTGTCGATACTGATGTATGTGATAAATGTTAGCATCAGCGGAAGAGCGAGATACATGGATCGGAACCATCACATCGATATACTAAAGCCACTGATATCGAACCCATCAAGATTAGGAGGCCTCTACAAAACCGTATCAGTACTGTGCCGTGATTGCATGTAAACCACGGTACCATGCGGATACGGTTTTATAAAATTTTCCTCAAGATCAACTAGCTTTCAATGCTTATTGCATGGTTGATGTCATCCAAATCGATTTCCTGGTTGACACCGACTTTTCTGGAACATCCCTTCTTGAAAACTGGTCGAGGGCTGGTTGATCCGTGGTTGCTTCTGGAGAAATGAGTCAAAGTAGGGTTATTTGTAAAAATAATTGCGAAAAACGGTTCATTTCAAAGTAACTACCAAACTACTATTTTTAACCGCATCTTGGGAGTGCGGTTTTAATTTTAATGAGCCGCATCTTCAAGATGCAGTCCCCTCTGTTCCCTCTCTCTCTCTTTTTTAATAAACACGGACAGCATGTTGAAAGGAAAGTTAGATTAAAGATTTAATGTGTAATATACAACGAATTCGTTTTAAAAATTTCTGTTGGATCTTTATACATACAAAATTTTTACAAAATTTTAAGAGTAAATTTTATAATTGTGAATAATTAAATGATAATTTGTACAACGAATTCTTATATATCATAATATCTACTAAAGATTTCAATAAGCCAAAGGGTTTGACATAACTTCTCAACGTATAACACAAAATAATTTTTTGTATAAATTTCTATTTAGATATTAATACTTTAAAAATTATCCTTACAAATTTTATAAAAATTTTACAAATGTAAATATTTGACAAAAATTTGCTAAACAAGCTCGTAGTAAAATTAATGTGTAACATATAATGAGCTCATTTTATAAATTTTTATCATATTTTTAAATGTGCAATTTTTTTTAAAATTTTAAGAGCAAATTTTATAAGTATTAATATGTAAATAGTAATTTATACAATGAATTCTTATATATTATAAGTTGAAAAGTTACGTGAAAGCTTTTACGTATTGAAATCTTCTATACGCATTATGATATATAAGAATTCGTTGTATAAATTATCATTTAATTATTGACAATTATAAATTTACATATAAAATTTTTGTATGTATAAAGATCTAATAGAAATTTTTAAAACGAACTCGTTGTATATTACATATTAAATATTTAATCTAACTTTCTTGTCAACATGCTGTCCGTGTTTAAAAAAAAGAGAGAGAACAGAGGGAACCGGTTCATTAAAAACTAAAATCTCATTTTTAAGATACGGTTAAAAAAAGATAGTTTGGTAATTACTTTCAAATGAACCGTATTTCACTAATTATTTTCAAAAAGAACTGTACTTTGACTCATTGCTCGTTGGTTCTGCATCAAGCAGCATCCTCTGGGCCGGATGGCTCTTCTGGATTCATTCAGGCTAAGAGAAAACCTTATTCGAGCAAGCACGTTGTTACGCATTTGTTACGGCTGTCTTTTAATCAAGGGACAGACCATCCGTACCATTCCGAATATGATATTGACTCTCACCCAGACTGATGGTTTCTGCCGTGCGGAAGAAGCTGGAAGGTCAAGCGGGAAATTGAGATGAAACTCCTGATCTCTGACAAGTAACATGGCGGGGTCGGGTCGAGCTCAAACGTCTCGGGTTCGGGGTAAATATCCGGATGCTTCCTCATTCCTCCTACTGCGCTTTTATTATATCTGCAGAATTTGACGCCGTTTGACGTTCAATGTCTCTTGCATTATTGGTTAGTCCGTGTCCTGCTTTTCCATGTTCCCGGTCGGACATGCAACTGCCAGGAAGTTGGTCACTTGACTCGAACGAACCTAGTCCACTCGGACGTCGTAATTTAAACAATACAACATTTTACCCCACGGATAGTGATCGAATCAGTCAAAACTTGTCGGATTTGAAAGGTTGGTTGTCCTCAACACGGCTCGACCACCGGATTGACTATCGGGACCGGACCGGACCGGTCCGGATTCCAGCTAGTCTATCGATGGCTCAGAACAGATGAGGAACTCGATGCGGAAGGGAATGCAAGAGGGAATAAGGTTGGTGAAGGGGCTGTCCATTGGTCGGATGCCACGTGGTGACTTATCGTAAATCCGGGGTGCGGAGGTGAAATGACAATTCTGTTTCGTGGTGAAGACGGCAGGAATGGTTCTACCCTCCTAAAATATCGAATTTGACCAAGGGAGGTTGGACTGAGTGGTAAGCAGTTCGGTACCGCTTAAGGAGGTCTCAAGTTCGAGACCTCACGTACGCAGATACCCCGTTGGGAGCCTCACCGGCCATTGTCAGGCGTGCGACCCGGGCTGACCAACGGATTAGTCAAGTATGGTTGGCTGAAAGATACCGTCTCACCGCTGATGGGGTCTGCTTGGATACTGTGGCTGGCGACCAAAAAAAATATCGAATTTGATTCGTATAAGTAAAAATTTTATAATTGGACAAAACTATTGCAAACATAATATCTTAGTATAAAAATTAAAAAATATAGTCCCGTGATATAAATTTTTTTTAAAACATAACACCTTAATAAAAATTAAGTCTTATCAAATATTTTGTATCAACCGTGCAATTTTTAACCATAAATTACAAGTCTGCCCCTTGAAAAAGTGGCAAAAAAGGTTCTGTGAAATGAATGATGCAATAGAAACGGAGAAAGTGGGTTTGCTTTATAACTTCGCGGAGAAGGTCGTTGTGGAAAATTACGGTGGGGCCCCACCGCGAGACATTCTAGGGATAAAACTCTTTTAGGGTGATTTTTTTTTGTTCGTAAAATTCGAACCCCGAGACCTTACTTAAGAAATGAGGAGTTCTGCCACATCAACCGATCCATCCACATCGGCCGTGCCGAGAGCTTCACTTCTTTAGTCAGCCGACCCGACTCAAACTCTGAATTCTGGATAACATGTGGTGCTCATCGAAAACGTAGAAAATTTTGGAATGTCGATATCGTGGTTACCACTTACTAGTTTAAGTTTTCAATTTCAACATGGCCTTAACATCAAAATTAACACGATACCGGAGCAGATTATCGGTCACATAGGCACACACGTTATCAGTCCTGAGCTCGGAAGGGAAGAAGAATGTCCGACTCTGCTCGGCGGTCGAAAATGAGTGATTTTTAAGAATTCACGTGAGGTCGCTCATCAAAAGAATATAAGAACTATCGTGAAAATATAAGAGGATTCGATATAATCAGGAAATCTAACTCAAATCCCAACATCTGAAAAACGCGTCATTAATCATGGCTGCGATGAGGTCTAAGTCCACGAGAATGATCGAATTTCATGGCTATCCAAACCCGAAAATGTGCCCTCTAGAATTGACCGTTGCAATAAAAGACGTTAACCCTTTTTTTTTTTTTTTCCATTGTCACGAGTCAACTAGAGGTCATCGTCCACTTTTCAGTTTCACACCGATTATACAGCTGATCTATACAGATTCGGTTGGTCCATCGAGAAGTAAAAACATCTCGTGATTACAGATTTTCTCCGTCCAAGGAACTCGAGTGCAGGATCTTATTTAATGGAAAGAGATGCCGGGCCATCATAATCGACCGACCGGTAAAGTCTTGCAAATTATGGCATGGGTGGTGGTTCGATGTAGTCAATTATGATAATAAATGGAGTGGGTGCTGTAGGGAAAAAGATAAACTTAGATGGTCGTCCCTCGCAACGACGTGGTGAAGTAGAACCGATCAAATTGTTTTGGATATCAATATCGGTTAAGACGACTTCTCGGGTGATTGACACTGATCTGCCCGCTTTTCGCGTACTGATTGGTGCTTTCTTACGTCACGTGGCGAGATACGATCGCCTAAGAGTGTGTCCTGTTGTAGAGGTGAAGATGATGGAGAGTTAGATTCCATCCATCTCTTTAGTCATGGCACCCACACCCACTTCACCACCTGAGGGGGGAGAGTATATACCCTTCCATCAAACATATGGATTAGGAGGACACATCACATAAGGGGACAGTGGACAAAGAACATGGAATAGAATCCAAGCATCCTCTGAGAACGCACATGTTCTAGAAATTCTCCCCCACAGAAAGCGACTCTTATTAATTTAAGTTCGAATTTGGTCAGCATGTGAATTCTTCTTAGCCGTGGATTTAATCAAGGATCAAATCCTCTGCTTTACAAATTACATATCATTTTATCTTCTTTTTTTTTTTCTATGTGAATCATGGTATTCGGAAGTCCAATGAGCTCTAACTAATCTAGTTCGAGTCGGGAAGACTCACTGGATGGTAAAACTCTCATAAGGTTAATCTTTTTTATTCATTAAACTCGAACCCGAAAACTTATTATACGTCCTACTATCTCAATCAATTCATGTATCTACCATGGTGCGCTTTTTTTTTAGAAATTCGCAAGCGAGCGTTCCTTTTTTTTTTCAAATATAAAATAAGATGCTTGAAAAAAAATAAAAATTTTGATTATTGAAGGAAAATAGTTCATAAAAAAATTAATAATAATAACAATAATTATTGCCCTTTAAACAGGGGTGATGACTCCTGCCTGCGGTACACGCATCGGGCTCTCCTTTGCTTACCGTTACTGTACTTGTGCTCTCTTCTGTAGGCCTCTGCTTCCTTCCCGTTCGTTCCCTTCTCAAATCTCAACCACGGTGAAAACCCCACTCCCACAGCTCCCATGGCTGCCCTTTCGCGTGGCTCAGCCGTCATGCTCCTCTCCCTGTGGCTGCAGGCTCTCCACTTCGCCAGTAAGTGCTGCTTTTCCCGTCTTTCGGCTCAGTGATCGATGATGGCCGGCGACGAAGCGGCACCGTCATCGTCGTCGCATCGCCTTCTGACTTCTTCTCTGTGTTTCTCGGGAACCGCCGAGCTGATGAAAAGTGATGGCCTGATCGCTTCTCGATTGGCATTAGGTGGTTTGATTCCTTTTTCTCGAGCTCGGCGTAGCTTGACTTAGGAGTCGGCTGACCGAGTTGACTCGGTGACGGCGTGTACCCGTCGGAATTCGGCCGACGGGGATCTGAACTGAGTAGAGAAGTAAATTGCCGAACTTTATTTGGGTCGAACTGAAATTGCAACAGTTTGATCATTTCCACCCCTCTCGATGACGAAATGGGCTTACGATTACTCCACTCCCTGAGTTTGCAGGCTCGCAGCCGTTCATCGGGGTGAACTACGGCCAAGTGGCGGACAACCTGCCCCAGCCCTCGGCCACCGCGAAGCTCCTGCAGTCGACAACCATCGGCAACGTCAGGCTGTACGGCGCCGACCCGGCGATCTTCAAAGCGCTTGCCGGCACTGGCATCGGGATTGTCATCGGGACAGCCAACGGGGACATTCCGGCAATGGCCTCCGACCCCAACTCGGCTGCTCAGTGGGTGAACTCGAACGTCCTCCCCTACTACCCCGCCAGCAACATCACCCTCGTCACCGTCGGCAACGAGGTCGGTAAATTTCCTCCGTTTCTCATTGGTTTCCGTTACCGGGGATCTAGCGAGCCCGTTGTTTTGTTTGCTCAGAGAATATCGAATTAAAGATTAATTTAAGACAAAGTTGCTTTCTTTTTTTTTTTTTTTTTCGTTTTCTCCATGGTTGAGTTTTACCAATGGTGGAGAATTTTATGTTTTTGAAATTAAAAATTGTTGGAATCTTACTTCCGCATAACTTTTCATATGCTTTGTTTTTCTATTTTCTAATTAATGGCCTGTCAAAAAGGGAAAACTTTCTAGTTAATGGAAAAGGAAATCTGTAAAATGGAAAAAGTTCGTCCTTTCTCTCCAGAAAGGGCTAAGTTCATTCAAATTCTACTTGTAAATACAAAATCAGAATCATCAGTTTGTGTTTATAAATGTAATGCTTGTTCAGTTCAAATGCAAATGCAATCTCTTTGTATTGAAATTGGACGAACTAACTTTGATTCACTTACATGTTCCAGGTTCTAATGTCCAATGACCAGGGCTTGATCTCTCAGCTCCTCCCAGCAATGCAGAACATGCAGAAGGCCCTGACTGCTGCCTCATTGGGTGGCAAGGTCAGGGTCTCCACCGTGCACTCCATGTCTCTGCTGAGCCAGTCTGATCCACCATCCTCGGGGCGGTTCAACCCCGCCCACGATGACATGATGAAGAAGCTGCTCCAGTTCCAGCGGGATAACGGTTCGCCGCTCGCCATAAACCCATACCCATTCTTCGCCTACCAGAGCGACCCGAGAGCCGAAACGCTGGCTTTCTGCCTCTTTCAACCTAACTCGGGCAGGGTTGACTCGGGGACGGGGATCAAGTACATGAACATGTTTGATGCTCAGGTGAGTACATGGACAATCTTTTGGCAATTGAATGATCATCAGCAGCCTGCATATTGTTAACTTGCGAGAGAACCTCTAGGTAGAAATGGCTAAAATCAATATTTTGATAGCACGAAACCAAGAAGAATGTCTCCCAATGAGCCGTTGTATCAGAATGCATCAGCACATGTAGTGTGATCCAACGGAGATGTACTTGATGTGACATAAGGTGCTTGATGACAGGCTGGCTGGCCGTTGGTGACTTCCATATAAAATCTATCAGCTTATGATGGCTCAAATTATTGCAGGAGTCCATGTACACAAGATTGGACTAAAAGCAATAAAGTTGTCGAACATGACAGGGACCGCCTGATTGTCAATATCCTAGACTTTGTCAGGTTAATAAAATAAAAAACTTTGTGGTAATGGTGATTTAGTTGACTTGGATTGTGATTTTGGTGTCTGATATTGGTGAAGAGTAGTAGCATCAATTACAAATTACTTTTATCGTCTAAGAACTCGGCACAGCTGTAAGGCAATATCGTTTGCTTTTGCATAAGTTGTTTTCAAATGCATGGGTTTCACTTAGGACACCCTGTCAGAAAAGATAATTGTGAACACATGGAAAAGAGAACAACGTTGTAGCCTTTTTTGCATACTTGTGCTGGTGACTGAAGTGGGTGACTCAATCATGCGCTGCTCAGGTCGACGCCGTGCACTCTGCCCTCAATGCTATGGGATTCAAGGATATCGGGATCTTGGTTTCAGAGACCGGCTGGCCATACCATGGTGATCCCAATGAGGTCGGGCCAAGCGTAGAAAATGCTAAGGCCTACAACGGGAATCTCATCGCGCACCTCAGGTCGATGGTTGGGACACCGTTGATGCCTGGGAAGTCCGTGGAGACGTACATCTTTGCACTCTACGACGAGGATCTGAAGTCTGGACCTGCTTCTGAGCGATCATTCGGGCTTTTCAAGCCCGACCTGACAATGACATATGATGTTGGTCTGTCAAAGAGTAGTCAGGTGATGCCACTGGAGATTTACTAATCTTTTTCCCTGCAACTGGGTTTTTGATTCTGGAAAAATTACCGACTTCTCATAAGAATAATACTGACTTTCTTCCTGTGGTCTAGACACCTGCAGCTAAAACTCCGGTGACTCCATCACCAAAGCCAACATCTCTGGGTTGGTGTGTTCCTAAGTCGGGCATTCCCGATGATCAGCTGCAAGCAAGTCTCGACTATGCCTGTGGCCATGGCATTGACTGCAGTCCGATACAACCGGGAGGCGCTTGCTTTGAGCCCAACACTGTGGCATCTCACGCGGCTTATGCCATGAACC
Organism: Lagerstroemia speciosa; assembly: GCA_037672795.1. NCBI lineage: Eukaryota > Viridiplantae > Streptophyta > Magnoliopsida > Myrtales > Lythraceae > Lagerstroemia > Lagerstroemia speciosa. The sequence goes on along the minus strand of CM075287.1, from coordinate 3,997,798 downwards.
TCTACTTCCAAACTTCTGGCAAGAACCCGTGGAATTGCGATTTCTCGCAGACTGCTACATTCACATTGAACAATCCAAGTGAGCCTCTCTTCTGCGGCAAAAGCTTTACTCTTACGCATACAGCATACCGCATTGAAAACCCGGCTCTGCATTTTGAGGACACCACCATAAAAATGAATTTTTGGAAAACTCCCTAACTGCACAAGATTGTAGAGAAACACTCCTGCTTTAGGATCCTTTTGATGGTGTCAACAAGGATACATGAGCCCGACACAGCATTCCACAATTTAGTACACCATCCTTCCGATCATCATTTTCTGTTTACCTGTTTCGGGTCGGGCCTAAAACAAGTTTCTCCGCAGGTTACAATGGTTGTGTATATCCTGGTGGAAGCACCTAAAAGAGAGCTTGTGAATTCGATGTCGGTAATAAGGAAGAGGAGGAAGAGGAGAAGAGGAAGAATGGCTGAGCGAGTAGTGATGCATATAGCGACCCCATTGTAATCTATTTATATAGATTCAGGCTGCAAAGGCTCCCTTCTCCTATAGGGGGGCCGTGTAATGTAGTGTTGAGTGGGAGGCTCAATCTCCTACTCTACTTTCCCATAAAAATTTTCCTGCTAATGTTTGTCGGGGGTGGGAAAAGATTGTCGCTGGAGTTGCCCACTGGAGCTAAGCTACCTCTGCTATAAATAATTCCTCTGTATTGGTCTAGTAAATGTTTTGTCTAATGTTTTTTTCAAGGAAAGATTTGTATGGGTGCAAACAGAATCCATGTTGTCCTCGATTTTCTTCTTCCTCTGAGCCTGTATGCTTTGGAAATCTCCTCTCTCTTCGATCTGTGTCTTAATGATCTGGGCTTGAAAGCATTATTCACACGTCTGGATTTGCCAGTAGATTTCGTGCATCGATATAAACGTATACTGTATAATCGCCAAAGAATTAGGAAGGGAGACAATTTGTCCTCATAGGTGTCATGCATCTCTCCCTCTATCTCACTCAAGTGAACGATTGAGGAGTGAGTGGGAACCATTTCAACATCGAAGCTTGTTCCAAGTCAACGACATTGACATCATGAGATTAAATCTCAATCATTGAAATTTAAGATTAAGACTCAAACTTTTCATGTATATGCCTATATGCGGCTTACCTAGAATTTTTTCACTGAAAATCTCTTCTGAATTTTGATCAATTTTAACCTTTGGTTTTGACAAAACATGACAAAAAAAGGGATTTTGCCACGATGAGGAGTGAACAAGCCGAGAGGATTTTAACCCCCACACCTCTCGATCGATGGGCACATGAATGAAGCAGTTGAGAATAAAAAGAATCTGACCGATTGAACTACAATCCTGGGAGTGTCCAATTTCAGTGAAACTCGGGAATGAAGCAGATAGGTCTCAGTCGAAGGCATGTCTCTATTAATTTACAGAAAAGAAACCACAAGATCCGTTGTCGTCCAGCGGTTAGGATGCCTGGCTTTCACCCAGGAGACCCGGGTTCGATTCCCGGCAACGGAATAATAATAATAATTTATTTTTCCCTGTCTCCTGTATTCATTTTTTCTGCTGGCCCACATGACATTTTGAATAATTCCATTTGTGCCCTGTAGGGCTCTTTTATACATTCCTAGAAGAAAGCCCCCAACCCAACCAATTAACTTCAGGAACCAGCTTTCCGGAGAACACACCAATGTGAGGAACACATAACAGGCGCGGGCACGAACTCTGTTATGGAGACTTAACCTAGTGATTTGAATACGATAAATTGAACCAATCAAACTGCACAAAATATGTAACGCTCTCTCTGCGCTCTAAAAGGAGATGTGGACCCCCGCACATCGGTTGATTGCTGCTAATGCGGTTGCCGCACTCGTCCTCTGCCTAGATCCGTTCGAGGATTAACTCCGACGCTCCATCTTCTACGGCATTTTCGAGCATCTGCCCCCTGCAGGGAAAACCTCCTGACGTAATGCTATGGACCTCCATGGCAAAGCATTGTGCATACAGCCAGAAACAAGCGGAGACAAGCCCACCGATTTATCCATATTTTTACTAGATTATATTATTTCGCCCTCTTTAAAATTCATCATTTTCAACTCTTTCTTTCTTCAATTTCCACACTCCATGGTTCGGTTTTCTGGATACACTCCTGGCTACGTTGTCGTATTTGTATCGATGTTGTTAAATCTCAGAGCTGTTTCACAAGTCTCTAGTAGTAGAAACATCCCAAGCATGCGGTGCAGATTATTATATCATACAGAAACAAGCAACTAAATCAAACCAATTACCTGAAACTCAGAGAAGGGGGACATGTCACCCTCCCTGAAATGTAAACCGTCAAGCGGCCACAGGCTCTACTCCGGAATTCAATCGAGTTCGCACAATAGATACTTCAGACAGGCGGCCTTTCCCATATAAACACTATTTGCAGGTTCAGAAACAGGAGGAATGTTTGATACCGATGGTTCGGAAACATCAACCGAAATTGTATGAAAATCATGTCCAGATTAGACAGCCAAATGTGCTCACAAATTCCGTGTCCCATCTGAGAGACCATCTATCAGTAGCCAGTACAGCAAAAAGAATGTGACTAAGAACCCACCCCAGGGTGTTTAGGCTACGGGTATTATAACATTATTCTCCAACAGATACAGATCATCACGTCAGAACTCAAAAGCAAATCAATAGAACAAATATAGTCTATAAAAGGTTCCGTTGTCAAGGACTTGAGTTTGTCACTTCTATCAACATCACATGAAGGGGAAGAAAAGAAGAATGCCAAAAATCGATTCTCAAACCAAGTAAAAGACAGACAGGAAAGCTAACCACTTGCCACGATCTCGTGGATTGCATCACTGATGCTCTCGTCGTCTGATCTGACAGCCAATTTCATCGCAACTTCTTTCTGAGCATCGATCCCGAATGACAACCTTACGAGGACCTTCACATTGCCAATGAACACACCAGAAAGTAGGCAGGAATGCGACCTCGAGTTGCTTGGCACGACCTCTGTGCCCTGAAACAACAACAACAGACCAAGAAAAAACGAATGGTAAATAATGACCATCACAGATGTCAAGGAACAAGAAGAGGCAATGGCATGAAATGAAACAGAAAGCCGATCAGAGATATCATGAGAGGAAGACCCTCATTCCGAAGCTTTAAATGGAGATCTGAAGTAATGAAAAGGTTCAAATATAATTGCCAGGTAAAGATATAAGGGAATAATAAGTACTAGTCTCCAGCATATACAACTCATGGTTAGCCACAACACGAAAACAAAAACTAGTGTTTGGAAAAATCCCTAGCGCCCTGAATCCATTGATTATCAATTTCGTAGTTATCGTTAATCTTCACAGCTTTTCTCAATAGTTCTACATTTAAAAAAACCAATAAGAGATAAGAAAATTGCATACTAGAGTAAACAGATTACCTCGCAGGGCTGCATGCCAAGAAGATTGATAACAGCATTCACAGCCTCAGTCAAGCTCTCCCTTGGTCCCAGACCATATTCATCAACTCTCTCGCTGTCAGGGTTCATGTTTTCCCATGCGTTGCGGAAATTAGAGACTGCGACTTTTTGCATATAATCTGCGGCAACCACCTCAAGTTCTTCAAGCTGATACTCATCTTCCACACCATCATCCTCCGCCTCACCAGTTGACAGATCAACCTAATATGCAATCACACAAGAAACAGCATGAAATAATGGGTAGTGTCAGCAGCTGATTGGTGTTCTCTCATGTCAACCAAGATCAGCTAGAGAACCTTCATATGAAAATAATTTTGTATACACCTCAAACAAAAATCATTAAAGGATATCTGATGAGTATAGATTAATAAATTGGATATGTTCACCTCTTTAACAATGAACCTCAAGATGTTGGAGAATTTTCCAACTGCAGGAACTCCTTCTGGCTTCTCAAAAGCCAAAAAGGTCTGTCCTGGTGAATCATAAGGAAGAGATCGTAGAGGCTTAGATGCAACTTCAGTAAACTCCTCTGCCTCTGAAGCATCCACTATGACAGTGACCTGGCAGCAAGCAGATCTCCAAGTCAGTTGCATTAATGCTTTAGAAAATGTGAATATTAAGGAGTTGGCTATGAAAGGAAAGGGACATTACGTTTTCCAGCAATTGCTCTGGAATTGTATTTGTGCAGTTGTATTGAAACACAACATGCCGGTCAAAAATGTGCTTGACCACATTAACTGCGTACTCTGTCTCTGCCTCTGTCAGCTCAACCGGTGCAGATGACTGGCCAAAAGAGATACAAGCGGAGATTGTCAGTAATCCTATGATCAACATAAGTACAAAATAGGCCACCTTGTGTCTGAAGCCATTCTTAGAAAGAGAGTTTCTATGGGAACCTTAAAGAGCTTGCCAAAGCTGGAGAACTCTGGAATAGATGAAAGCAGCCTCTCATAAGCGTCGACTGAGGCAGCAGGTCCAGTGGGAGGAGCACCCAAACCTGCTGGCTTTTTACTTGGTGCTTTCTTCTCAGCAAGTGGCTGAACTTTGACCTCTCTAGGCACTGAGGAAATATCAAAAGGTTCATCAGAGGGCTCCTGCATACAGACAAAAACAAGAATAAGCTAGACCGATTAATATAAGGTGAAAAGAAGGAATTAAAAAAACTACCAAAACTAAAGACTTACATAGTTTTTCAAACTTGTCTCCAAGTTGACCAGAGGAACATCAAGTGATCCGAACAGGAATTCACTTGCATATCCACCAGTTTCAACAACCGCACCATCAGCCCCAAGTGTGCTCAAATATAGAGTTGCTCTATCTCGAACCTGCATGTATTAGCATATGCAGTGGTATAGTACAATCTAGAGAACTGGTATGTCCTATAAAATATTTTGAAGATTCCTGGTGCTTTGGAAGAGATAAGGTGAAGAACATTCGCAACACCCAGACAACAGTCTCTTGATATCCTATCTAAATTAGCACATACTAGATTAGAGTGCGCTGGGGAGGAGCTAACCTCATCATCACTGTCAAACAGACAACGCCTCAACAGGACAAATATACGTGGCTGCACAGAGTTTCGATAACACTTGTAAGGAACATAAGTCATTTTCATGATTATCAATTTGCACTGGAAGAGTAAATCGATATTACCTTCAATGAATCTACCATGGCACCAAACTTTGCCAATGTGCTTACAGCACTGGCTCGAACGGTAGCATTCTCAAGGTGCACCCGATTGTAGATGTATCTTATGTATTTACTGGGGTCTGATGTTTTGGGGCCTTCAATACCCAGAAAGTGGAGAATCTGGCAGCATGGTGTGATTAAGCAATCTTAGAGACATAAGGGGTTGAAGAAACTAGAGCTCTTAATAGATGTAGTGAAACTGAGATACAACCTGTGTTGAGAGGTAAGTGAATTCACAATCTTCAATGAATTCGCAAAGATGAAGCAATCCACTTTCTTTTGCATCAGGTATATCCCTAATGAGGATGACAATTGAATCTACAATTGCCTTTTTATACTCAAATCCACCTTCTTCCCTGAGGATGTTGCTTAGGAAATTCATCCTGCCAATAAATATCAGAAAGAATAATGACTGGTCTTCGAAGGATATGGAAACAAGTGTGCAACCACCCAATTTAAAGGGAGAAACAGCAGAAGTCATGTAACTCACAAGGATCTATACTTCAATGGAAACTTCAAACATAATGATCTTATGGCTTCCACCACTACAATTTTGAACTCATCTGCAATATCAGACATGAAGTTTGTTATCTGCTTCATCAGACGATCTACACTAGATTCATTCCCAGTCTTCAAAAGTGTGGTGATGGCAAGTGTGGCAATGCTCCTGTTCTGGTCAGATATCAAACTCTCCATGTCTATATTGCAGTTAGTTACAGCCATTGGATGTGTCATTGCCACCTGGATAAAAGATACTTGGTCATTTCACAATTTGTTCAATCAAATAAAAACACCAGCTGCATAAAATCACACACACCCCAAAACACTAAAAAAAAGAAGATGATACGTTCACAGGGTCCGACTTTATAGCCAAGCCTGCATGAATGAGGTGCATAAGCAGAGCCATACAGGAACCTTGACAGAAATAAAAGCAATCACTCTCATAATCTTTCTTTTGTCTACTTTAAACCACTAGTTTGAAAATTGATAACGCATAACCAACAATGGAGAAAACTGGAGCAGCAATAATCAGTTTCTAGAGAAGGGGACAGAGTAAATCTTACAATTGACAAACACCCCTAGGGAAGTACGAAATGAAATTACATAAATCGACTAGATTACCGTGATTAGTTTTATAATGTTATACTGAGTCAGCATTGCAGATTCTATCTCTTTTTGATCAGCGATTCGCCTTCTCATACAAAACAAGATTAGAAGTTCACCAAGTGCCTACTTTTAGAATATACCATTGAAAAAGGTGCATTCAGTTATTTTTCAACAGGGAGAACCTAACCTTGTTTAGAGTCCGGACTGCAGCAAATCTCAGTACTGGCTTGGAAGAACTTAGGAACAGCTGGAGAACAGTAATTGCTGGAGTCATTTCTCGGCTTGTCACGCCATTGAGCTCTGTGATAGCTCTGGCAGCCTCAAAAATGACCATTTCAGCTTTGTGCCTCAAACAGCTCTCAAGATAGTCATAGAATGGCCGTTCTCCTGTTTGTGTGTTACCAGCTGACTCGCGTATAACCTGGATAGAGATTATATGAGGAATGATGGTTTTTGCACTCTAAGCAGAGAAAAGATGTTCAATGCACTCATACCTGACTAGTGTAACGAATTAAGAGGCACTGGGCCAGAGGTGAACGGACAGTTCCCCTAGTAAGGCTGGTCACTAGCTTGCTAACAGCAAGTCTATCATTTTGTCTGATCTGCAATTTGCCAGTAGGATACAACTTCTTAAAGCAATTTCAAGCAAAGGAAATTATTAACATATATATTTCATAAATGAACTACTCAACAGTTGACTAAAGTTGAAACATTTGACTTGCTTTCCAAGCATCTTTTAAAAATATGAAGGAAAATTAAATTATCATATAATACCTCATCAGGTGTAAGCAAGACAGAACAGCAGAATAAAACAAAATACAAAATGACCATATGCTTTTTGTAAACGAAATCTTTCTAAGATAAAATATTGAGTAAATGAGGCTGCCAAGTTAGGATTTAAAGAACATAATAACATTATCCTGAGTTTAATCTATGTTAAATACTTATCTATAGATCAATTACTTGTACATATATTTCTTGAAGCTTGGAATGGCAGAAATGGAACCGAAAGTGGAACACACCTGATGCAGCAAACCCAGAGCATGGAACTGTACAAGGGCTGCCCTTGATTGCACAGCTTCCTGAACCTCATTACTCCATCTCTTCACTATCTCTGGATTTGTCTACATATACAAGACAAACATTAGGGGGAAATTTTTCACAGAGAGTCAAGGCCGTCACATCTTTGATCTAAAGAATTCAAGAGAACCTGAAGCAGATGGATCCCACTAACTAAGGCTGCACTAGCAACCACTGGATTCTTATCAACAATCGCTTGCTTCAAGTAACGTTCTATCTGGGTAAGAAGGGTTCCATCTGTGATACGGCATAAGACCCTAATAGCATTTGCTCGATACATGTCAGTCCTGCTAGTCATGTCCTTCATTAGAGAACTTGTCACGATAATCACCTGCATGTAGAACAACAAAAAGCTGAGCATTTATGATAAAGAAGATATCTGCTGTCAAATTAGATAATGGAATGAGTCATAAAAGTCCTAGCAGGACATGAAACCTCATCTGCAGAAGGAGAAAGCTCCTTGATCATCAGATAAACCATTCTCCTCAAACCCAGATCTCTTGATTGAAAAAGTTTCGTGACAGCAAAAAATACTTCTGTTGCTTCAATCTGGGAAAAAAAGCCATTGCAAATTCTCAGATTTTACATATGAAAACAGCAAATATGGATCTAACAAAGCAATGCCAAAAAATAAAAGAAATTGGACCTTTGTGAACGTCTCTCCTTGGTTCAGCAGATACAGAAGTTTTGTGATAACCTGATATTTAAAAAAAACACAGTGAAGCTCAGCATTCAATGAGAGCAAATGTATGTGAAGGGTAAACAAATGATAGAGACAGCAAATGCCAGGACCTGGGAGCACCGCCTGGGATCTAGCTGAGGGTCATTGAAGACCCTAGCTTCCTGAAGAACTGCCCCCTTCTCAATTCCAAGAAAAGGAGAGTACTCAGCTGCACAACAGTCAATTTTCACAATCGCATTAAGCAGAAAGCTCTAGCACCAAAAAAAAAGACCAGCTTGCAAACTGATGGCAATACAGCAAGTAATCTGCCGATGATGACGCTCTGTAAGTCCACTAGTAAGTTACAAGTACATCTAATGCCAGATCATAAAAAGCTGATGGATTAAATTCCTAAGCTTATTCAATTGTGCCACCAGATTTGCCCCATTTACGGTATGCAAGTCCTCGGATGAGAAAGGACACCATCCAGATGTATCATCCCGAGCAACATTAAGCTATGATATGAATCAGAACTAAACCAGATCAAGCTAGAGGAACCATGTACTCGCATAATTGGACACGACCCCTTCCCGGAAACATTTCAGACAGCCGGATCTATAATAGCTATCCAGAGACATTCATCCGACAAACAAAAGCAACCTATGGAAGAGAGAGCAGATCAGATCGAGCATGAGAGGGGAAATCGAAAAGGCGAACCTTCGTCGTCGTGATCATCGTCCTTCTTCACGAGAGGCTGAGCCATTGCTGGAGGAGTGGAAGCTCTGCGATCCGACACTCCTTGTGCGGGGGTCAGAGTTTCAGCCTTGGCCCTTCGCTGAGCGAACTGAAATAGAGTTATGTTTCTCGGCACAGCCAGGATCTGCGTCCCCTTTAACAAACGGGGGAGCGAAACGGTGCGTTTTGTGAACGCCGTTGTGGAAAAGAGAAATAAATATTGTGATAGGTCTTGAGGTATAATAATATGTATGTTTACCCCCTAATGTTTGCTTGACATTCCAGTTTCCCCCTTGTGGTTTTAAATCAACACCAACACCAAAAGCAACATAAAAATTCCACTTTACAACCAACATGAGTTGCTTGGTTGAGATAATAAGTCATTCTTTCTCTTAAGTAAGATCCGAATTCGAGTCTTATAATTGAAAAAAATTATATCGGAAGAGTTTTATCCATGAGTAGATTGAGTGTATCAGTTAATCACGATCTATCATGTCAACTTAATAACCTTCTTCTAACCGGATAATCTCACAATGGGGCTGCTCCATTTGGAAGGTTTTTGAGAGCTTATCATTTTTCTATTAAAATTTAAACCTTTCGACTTTTTAGAGGAAAAAGAATTAAACCACGGGCTTTTTGGTAAATTAACTAACGTGCATAAGACACTTGAGATGGGATTCTTGTCACGTGATCGCCAAGGCCGACTGAAAAGCTCCGACGGGCAAGTAATAGCAGCAAGCTTTCAGGCCAGATCGAACTTGTAAGGGCCAACCCCTCTCTCTTTGTTTCATATACTATAAACTGCACAGGTATCATCAGCAGACAACTTATATAGGGTCAACTGAACTTTTCTGAAAGGTTCCAGGTAAGGAAGCTCAGGGCCTGGAGTGCCGCCGAGGAAGGCGTCAATGTGGAGAGGAGGAGGAAGAGATGTAAGCCCTGAAATGATCGATTCCTGTGTCTCAAGACCAAATGGCTCGTTGACCCAGTGTACTATTGCTCCATCTCATTCCCCTCCCACAGTGGGCTGTTGACAGCCACTGTGTACTGATTGGATGAAACTACCACATCGGTATTACCGTGTGACATGTACACTGAAGACTCTCATCCTTAGGACGATCCCATTTAAAAGGCCACAGAATTTTCCCACTTGTTTATAACTCTGCCAAGGAAAAAGAAGATGCATAATGGCTTTTGGGATCAGAATTTTCGAAAATCTCCGTCTGGTTGAATGTAACTCTCCTTTGAGTCTGATTCATAACCTAAAACTAACAAAGAGGAAAGAATAGATAAAGATATCACAGTGTTATGCCTTTCATCACATCACAGGTAAACAAAGCATGAAGAAGTGTGAGGTAGAACTGAATACCACCTGACAGGCTTTCGGGCTCAAAAGTTTTGACCTAATTTACACTTGTCCCCCTTTTCTTGGTACAAGACCTAAGGTCTTATTGTTGAATGAATGTCCCAGGCTACTTTTGATACTTCAGTACTCTGTTTCAAGGACTCCATCTATAAGCCCGAACTCCATCGCCTGCAAAAAGAAATAGCGAAACTAGGGGCTTGATGAAATCAAAAGTTGACAGCGAAAAGGTATGAAAAGGAAAGGTCATGAGAGAGGCAAAATTCTGTCATAAACTATCGTCTGCAGAGCATTAATAGAATGGAGAAAGGACATATAATCGGGACATCATGCATCAGCTTCAATATACGGAAAGAATAGACAGCAGAATTTCAATGCTTCAAGGTGCATGTGTTTCTAAACCTTCAACAGATATAACTGATGTGCATGAGAAAAATATTGAACTTTGTACATGTTAGGTCCAATGCTTAGCAAATTACAATTTTCTTTTAATATTGATGATTACTTTAAGGTTTGGGAGAATCCGAGTTTTGCTTGCAAAAAAGGTCATATGCACAGAGTGAAATCAGAGTAAGCAAACATTACCTCTGAAACTGATAAGAAACGATCTCTTTCTGTGTACTGTTGCACCTTCTCGAGGGGTTGGCCAGTGAAAGCAGCATACATTTTGTCAATTTTCTACGCCAAAGGGTCAGAGCATAATCAGACCAAATGAACAGAAAACCAGATTAAATGCTAAAATCTCAGAGATAAACGTTTTTATGCAAAAATTTCTGCCACAAAAATCACAACTCATGAACCAGCTAATAAAGACCGGAAAATAAATCAAAAGGTGCTCGGTTTTTGAGTTGAAGTAGATGGCAGTTCTACCCATTAACTGAAGAGATTGCTAATAACATTTTGTTTGGTTAATCGAGAGGGTGGAAAATGCTGACAACTTTCAAAGTAGTAAACTGAAGAAAAGAGACTTACATGTCGAGATTGAACTGCTTCATTCACTTGTCGCCTCACATCCTCCACATGGCCCTGCAAGAAGATGAGCAAATCTAATTTTTCATCTTTGAAATTATCAACACGTGCAAACACAAGGATGTAACTTTTTTTCTTGAATGATTGCTTAAGTGTTTTAAGTTCAACCGTTAATTTCTTATTCAGGCAAAGGCAGATAAAATTCACTGAAAAACTAAAAGGGTGCCCCGCTGCTGCCAATAAGTCAGCACAATATTTATACAGTAAAATGATTCTAGCTTCTTAAAATAAAATTCAAATCTTCGCACACCTCCAGTGACAGCATTTTTTTTTCTCTTTTGAATAGTAGCACCTGTCAGTATTTTTAAGGAAATTTTCTGTTCTTTGAGATACTCAAAAGATGGAAAATAGATCTGAGGTGGGTAGAAAAGGGCCACAGTTTATTTATGTCAGTATAACATGAATGTTCCTCTTCCATGAAAGATTGAACAAAACAGAAATAAATGCATACCCCACATCCACTCTGTGGCTGATGTATCATAATTCGGGCGTTAGGCATTGCATAACGCATCCCCTTCTCTCCACCAGCAAGGAGAAGAGCTCCTTGGCTTGCTGCAACTCCAAAGCACACTGTTCCAACTTTTGGCTTAATCTGTAGAGTGAGAATGTCAGTTGAGTATAACAAATGTAAATGCTCAAAAGAGGGAAAAGAACAATGAAGAAGAGTAACTTTATATTTAAAAAATGAAAAACATCTTTAATTTGAAACAATAATATAAGCCTTCTTGATTTCCTTGCAGCCCTATCCTTTCCCTCTTTAAAGGCTGCTATTGTGGTCTCTACAATCCCATGCATATTCCATGAAGCTCTGGAACAACTTAATAGGACAGAAATGCATCAGGTATTGATGTAGCTGACTATGTTAATCACTATGCTCTGGTATTTTTTTCTTAAAAAGTCTTATTTCAGAAGAGTATACAGGAAGGATTGTGATAAAATTACCAAAACAAAGTATTACCCAAGACATGCAATCATAAATTGCCAGCACTGAGTAGGTGCTTCCACCTGGGCAGTTCAGATACATCTGAAACCAAAGAAGTAAGTCGTAATCAGATTGCAAAATCCAGGTCTGTGGGATTCTCCATAGAATTTACAAGAGAAATTTTACTGCCAGACCAGAATATCCGCATCCTCATCGATAGTTGCAAGAGTTACAAGCTGTGATATGACCCTCTGAGCCACCTGTGAGTTTACTGGCTGCCCAATGAAGATGATTCGATTCCGAAACAATACTGCTGAGAGGTCTAATGGTCCTCCTGGAGTCATCACAGCTGGCATTATTGGAGGATTTCCCTTTTTAGCTACTATAGCACCATCCCTGCAGATAAAAAATAGCAATTAAGACATTTCCTAATTGAAAATGGAGAGACTGAAGCTACAGTCACACCCTCACTCCTTTCACTTTCCCTATACATTTCAATTCGGTGTGAAGTTTCCATAAAAGCTTTAATAGGACCAACAGATGAACATAAAATATCCACATGACTCAATTTCAAACATGTAAACCCCAGTATAAATGATTCAGGCACAAAGGTTCCATCAAATGATGCCTCCAATATTCCTTGTATCTATACAATATAATATATCCACAAACTCTATGCCAAGTTGCAATTGGAGCACATGAGAAATAGAAAAACATCACTACAAAGAGCATACTAATTTATCAAACTGATCCTCAAAATAATTCCTCATTTCTGCCAACTTTGATGTTCATAGAAAAAAGTGGGCAGCTAGAAGGGAAAGCAGAAAAAGTTTACTGAAGAGGCTTTCAACAATGGCCTGCCCCCCAACAAGAACAGGGGATCAAAATAGTTTTAGTCAAGTAAGGACTTGAAAAGATCTTTGTACTGATGCTCCTGGAATTATAAATAGTTCATTCTATTAAATCTTCAAAGAACGTCCCAAAAAAGTTTTTAACATTATGACTCAAGTGAAATGAATGGAAGAGAAGATGAGAGAAATGCCCAGCAATGCAATGTCCTTCAGAATAGCAGATGCATATTCAGACTGGACCATTATCTAATAAAGAAAAATTAAATCCTGGCAAGGAAGAATCTCATAGAATGTCAGAGACAGGAGACATTTTATGCAGTTTGACCAATCTTTGAATCAAAAAATCAATCTAGATACACATGTCTCAGATCAAGCCCAAGGCCAAGTAACCAATTACCACCTTCTTGTTGCTGTTGTAGCAATGCATTATTGCCATTTATCACTGAAAACTTGCCCGCATATGTAGAATGTGTAAATGATCTCAGGAAAGCACACTGAAACAAAAGGTTCAAGGCAATTCACCTCAGACTGGAATCACCAAAATCCTTCCTATCAAATTTCTGAGGTAGTCTATAAGTCTTATGAAATGACCCTGAAACAGCAATACCGAAACATTACTCAACTTGCATACACATAATATGAGTACTTTAGTCAACACAAACTAACTTCTAAAACCATGTGCGCGCTCGATAAACTTAAGCAAATAAAAGCATCAGCCACATATTTTGTGAAATTCCTTCGTACAGATTTAAGTGATTTCCATGGAATTTGTAGTCTTGCATCGCAAAATACATACTAACAAATAGGGATCCTAAGAACCGTTACAGTATCTCTTCGATAGTAGAAATCCATCACAACAGATAACAACATAAACTCTCTATCCTGTCAATAAAATTTTACATATGCCAAGCTGAAACAGAGCAACATGATGGAATAGTCAAGTCAGCAATCCAGTTATCCCTAGATATGAAGCCATTGGAGAACAACATAAACTCTCTGTCCAGTCACTGAGATACTTATGTCAAGCTGAAAAGGTAACATAATATTAAAGTAAAGCTGTAAATCCAGTGATCACTAGAATAAAAGCCATTGGAAAAGCATAGCCACAAAGAATCCTCTCGTCCAAGGTGACCAGAAACAGATAAAACCAGACCAAATCTCGAAGAAAGAACACTGAATAAAAGCCATTGGAAAAGAATAGCCACAGAGAATCCTCTCGTCCAAGTGACCAGAAACAGATAAAACCAGACCAAATCTCGAAGAAAGAACACTGAAATTAAGCGCACCTGGTGCAATGCCACCGTAAGGCGATTCCTTTCTCCCTAACACCGAGACAACCCTAAAATAAACAGAGACAGAATATGTAAGTCTCGCAGTACATTACAAGCAACATTAACAAGGAGACGAACTTGAGCTAGGAACGCCATGAATCTGTCATGAAGTGATTGCATTGTTCAGATTAGTGATAAGGCAGTTACGATACAAGTAAACACTGGTCAATCATTAACTAGCGCCTCTTACGCGAACAAATCAATCCTCCGCCTATTGACCCAAAAAGCTCAACTTTAATCTTGCTTCTACCCTGCACAAATCTACACGAGAGGGCGGGAACGGAAACAGACACCTCGATGTGAGATAGCAGTCCGTACCTCAAACGCCGAGGAGCGACTGTTCCTGGTGAAGCGATGAATGGAGGAAAGGGCTTCTCGCAAGTTCGGGTTTTGGAGATGGGGACGAAGGAGGTGGAAGCCGCTGCTGAAGCTGAACCGCAGAGGGAAGCCATTCTTGGAGCTGCGGATAAAGAGCAGGAGGAGGGACAACGAAGGCTGAGAGATGGGGTTCCCTTCGAAGTTGAGAGCACAGGGAAGGGTTTCGTAAATTACACTTTGCACCCCAAATGTTTTATTTGATACTAATTTGCCCTGAAGCTTGTTCGTAACTAATATTTTTCTGGGCCCTGAAGTTTTTCACTTTCTCGATATGAACGCTATGGATTGACTGTGTTCCGTTCTCAGCGTACACCACGGTCAATAATATTACAGAATCAAGATTGTTATTTATGTTATCCCAAAAAGGAAAGAAAGGAAAACAGAATCAAACTTGCTGGGTGCTTTTTCTTCAAATGAATTTTTGAGTTATAATCCAAAATTTTCCATGAACTGCTTTTATATTATTACCTTAAGGGATGTATTAGATATAATCTTTCTAGGAGTTTGATTTTAATTTTATTAGATTAAGAGAAATATAGTAATTATAATAAAATTTTCTTTGATCATAGGTAAAAATACAGTTTTAACTCTACTATAAAATTAAAATAAATTTTGTAATTAGTGATTACAATCAAGTATGTCAAGAGCTACTCAAGGAACAAATGTCGCATACTGCCAGAGGTCATGTCTTCTTCTCTATCCCTTCGAGAAGGCGTCTGCGCCGGCACAGCCCTGGGGTCACCCAAACGTCCATGGTCTCTTAGGCCAAGACTACATTCCTGGTCACTGGTACAGGAGGAAGGTATGTCACTCAATCTCTGGTCCATTGGTCGAACTAATCTTAGTTTTGCGCAATCCAATCAGCTGTCGACGAGAGACAGAGAAGCAAACCTGTGTGCGATGCTGACGAAATCCTAGAAACAGATTAAGGTAGCAGGGCTTGATTGACAAGAGGATCATCAACCGAACAATGCATCGATTTACTGATTGACTCCGCGATCGTTGACGGTATGCTGGGATTCATAAAACTCACTGACCTGGCTCATATTACTGCTTCCTGGGTGTTGTTTTGGGGATACAATCCTCGGGAATTGAATCGATAGTAAAGGTTAAACTGACAATAAAGCGCGTCCTCATCAGAAGCTTCTACTCATCTGGTGTAAAACTACTGGTCTGATTCAATCAAGGCGACCTGATCAGAAGCCCGACGATGTAACAATGAGAGGATACCATATACTTGCTATCCAGGTCAAAGCAAAGGGGTTTTGATGTTAAATCTTCAGTGGAACGATCCATCACTCGGAACATAATCTTAGCGGGTTTAAAAGTCTACTGCAGCTCTCAAGGAACAAAAGTCTCAGATTCCTAACAATCTATTCATTGACAGAGAAGATAATGGAGATCTCACGCAAGTCACTTCGGGTTCCTGAGTACGATGATGACGGAGTCCCCTCGGAGGAACATCTTGCTTATGAACCTATCTTTGTTGACAGGGAGAGCTTTCTTCTTGCCCTTTCCAGTTTTAGGAACCTGCAGCGGATAGAGATTTTACCACATCAAATTGAAACCAGAGATGGATCGAGGGACAAGTAGTCTCAACATCGGATCATATACAAGAGAGAAGAATATCCACCTCAGTCCACATCTCCCGGACATTTTCAAGAACCATGTTGCAGTGACGATCAAAGGCCCTCACACGTCCCAGAAGCTTCCGGTTGTTCCGACAATTGATCAGGACCTGCCGAAAACAGCAAATTGGGGCTATAGCGCAAAAATCATTAACAATAGATCATCTTCCCACAGTAATTCAGCAGAAGCCAATAGAAATGAATAACCCTCACAGAATCTCAAAATTACAATAAGAACTTTTCTACAGTCATCAAATTACTTCTTCAAGCCAAAGCGTCAGGACATTACACAAGCTAGCTCTGAGCTGTGATATTTTGCTCAACAAATATATATATATATATATATATTATTCTGGGCAAGTAACCACATTGCAACTATCAAAACTATTCGGGCAATTAAAGTATTTTTACCTGTGTATTGTTCCTGACACTCATCATCAAGACAGAGAGAGGGCCTGTGTTGAATTCCTCCTCCTCATTCTTAGTAGCCTGTAATTTAAGGTCTAGGTAAGTGCAAGTGCTACAAACAAGCGATTTATGAAACTTGTTGACATATCCCCCATTCACCGTCCCACTACAATATATCTAAATGCAATCAGCCAAAAGGGAAAAAGGAAATCAAAGACACAAGAAAATCCTGGCATGGGAAGGAGGACGAATGCAACAGAAAGTTCCATTAAAAAGTGCTTCATGATAATTTCAAGTGTAAAAACATCATCTATCTCCAAAAAGAAGATAGCCATGAATAAGAAAGGATTTATACTAGTTAACTTCCTGCCATACCAGAGATCACATGACATGCTATAATGATCGACTTTTTGGGTATGTTTTGGTGGAATAAACAACTTCAAGGGTGGAGTTTTCAACAAAAGGGAAGATAGAAACCACAAGCTTGTGACTGCTAATAAATTTATATAAAACAGGATTTTCTCCTTGTTTTCAACCAAAAAGTGGAAAATCCACTCAGATTCAACATTTTGATCTTCATTTTCAAGATGCATTTTACCATTGAAAACCAACAGTATCTACAGCATAAAAATGGAGCACTTCAGGGCAGAATGAATAAACATTTGCACCTAGCTTCGATATTTCCACCTTCAAGTGGGATAAAAAAAATCATTGATTATAAAAGCAGCAAGAGGCAAAGGTGTGCTGTTGTAAAACAACGGGCAAACATAAATGGGAAACCTTAATATTCGAATATGAGATGACCATTACAAGAATGCTTTTGTAATAACATCTTAAAGTGGCCTAGTTCATTGAAAAGTTAATGAACAACAAAGCTTAGAGGATCTGTAAAGTTACATTTGCATCTTCCTCCATCGCTCTACTGAAAAGCTGCAAGAAGAGGAAAATGATAAAACATCAATATAATGTGGGCAATATCAACAAAAGCAGAAATCTACAGTAGAAATTCTATTGACTGTCAAACTGAAAGCGATTCAAAGTGGAGCATTCACAACATATCACAACAGATCAATCACGGTGATCAAGCATAGATCATCTCAGCAACTCAAACACTGAAATCGGTTGTGCTTATATCAGAGCAAGCAAATACAAGTCCATCACATAGAGAGTTGTAAGGATTCATAGCGCAACAAAATGCTAACAAGTGAGACAGAATGAAGTATCCACAGCTCCAGAGTCCACATTGGCAACTCTTTCACACAACAGGAGCGGCAGATTACCATCTTCCTTCATCATTTCCACAATCTGTTTTTCCCCATATTAGACCCGTCCATGTGCCCTGAGATGGAAATTTCTTTAACGGAACAAAAAGCTAATGAGCCAAGCAGCAAAAGCCATTCTACAGAGACAAGAACAAGGGCTAACCGGACACTGAACAGAGATTTCCGGCTCAAACAGCGGATATTTTCAACCAAGCTCCAATAAACTTCATAACGGGACGTGCACACACTCTCCCGCGACTAAACTCAGCGTTGCTTAGCTCAGTGACGGATACGCAGAAAGACTGAGTCTGAGCTCCGAGGGCACCTCAAGAGCCCTTGAGAAGACAATTTTAGAACTATTGCTAGCATTTGCACCCGCTAAAATGGAGAAACAGCGGGCATCTATGTCCCGCAAGGACTATCGAACAACAACAGAAAAGAAAATGAACACTACACGCCAGCGCATGCACAGATTTCATAACAAAGGATGATGAATCGCACCTGCCTTCGGTCGAGCAACAGTTGCGACGATGCAGAGGTGGGAGGATCTAAGATGAGTAGAGATCACCGAGAGAGTGTGAAACTCCTCGGCAGAGCAAGCGCGGGGGGAGGATGGGGAAGCTAGGGTTTTTCTTCGTATTGAACTCGGAGATCGATAAACCGTTAAAGCGAACAGGTTCGATCGGACAGAGAGTGAAACCGGGAACCCAACCCAGCCAGCCAGTCAAACCGGTAGTCTTATCTGGGTCCAGATGCCTGCTCCCTCGTCGCGACCATTCCCGTCTAGGCTTTTTCACCAGCACGCTGCACCATAGGACCGATCGAGTGACTCGCTTGGGTTGGTTGGGCCGTGTGGACCGTGGGAGTGGTCCTGTTTATTTATTGCGTAAATTTCTTATAGAATCTGTGAGGTGGGCCGGTTCAATGGGCCAACGTGAGAGGAAAAACCGGCCGAAAGAACTGCGGTCCAGCCCGCTTCGCCGCCGTTCACTTCCTACCGACTCGGCTCTACTCAAAACTGACCAGACCCGATATGGAGACCGACTCTTTCACTGAGAACGAATCAGCTGCGTGCGTTCATTTCCACTTCACCGGCGCCAGTGTCCCGGCATCGACCAGTGTCCACAGCAAAGGCTGAGCGGAGCAAAGAGAAGGGCTTGCGCTCGGATATGGAGGAAGAAGCGATCCTAAGCCATCTTGAGAACCACGAGGAGATCGCTGACTCCGGCCAGTTCGCGGGCGGAGCGCGGGCTCGATCATGACAAGGTTGTCAATGTCATCAAGAGCCTCCATGGTTACAGATACATCGATGCTGAGGTGCTGCTCTAATCGCTCTCCTCTGTCTTCTCGCTACCAAATCGATTCAATTCTCATTGCTTCTGTGAAATTGATGCTATTTGAGTTCGAGCTAGTATTTGCGCTAACTGTGAATTTCTCGATCGCGTCAAACGGAATGGTGTTCTTTTGTTGTGCATTATCATGACGGAGCTAATCATGTGGGAGCTCATAAAGCAGCAGTTGCTCAATGCGTTGAGTTTAGATAATAGATAATAATTCAGCGGTGGAAATTTATCATGAGCATTTGATGAAATATGTTAGTTGTGATTAAATACTCATATATCAGGCTGCAACCTGCTTGTAAATTCATCCCATGTGGCTAAAATTGATGTTGTCCACATTTTCTTGCCCCAAAAATTCATGATGTATACATGGATTAGTCTTATAAAATATCTGACAAAGCATGATTGCTTATTGCATAATGCATGAAATTGAAAGAATAATTTTATGCAAAATATGATGAAATTATAGTCATCTATACCCATACCCTAAAAGTATTGCATAATTCTGTACGAAATATATGTTTTAAATATCAAGGGGCTTGTGCTGCGGTTTAGGTGGTGTACAGGTCTTTGTGGCTCAGGTGATGTGTAGTCTATGTGATATTTTCTTTCTTTTCTTTTTCCTGGATGCATTGGAACATGTAGGATAAGACAGTATGACTCCAACCCCACTTTTCTGTATAATTCTCATAATATATGCGAATCCATAAGTATGTATTAATCCATTTTATCATTCTTGCAAAATAATTACCAGTTTTCAAATTTCATCTATTGGATTTTAGGAAGCTCGTTCTTCTCTGCCAGCAGAGAAAGATCTCTTCCATACTGGTATAGCAATTCTTGCTGTTGTAATCTGTTGAATTATATACAAGTATGACCATTGTGCTCTTGTTACTATTATATTTGGATATTTAAATTAATTTACTTCATTAATGTCAATGAGTCGATATTCTTTTGGAAATGTTGCAGGATATTAAGAGGGAAACGTGGGCACGTACTGGGGAAGGCAAGACATATGCTTTGGCTGGATCGCCTGAAATGCAATTATTCTTGGCTATACCACCAGAGGGTATATCACGTGAAGAATTGCAGGTAATTTCTGTCACTTATCCAGAACTATGTACACGAGTAGTAAATAGTGCATCAACACACTAATTGTTCTATATGGCAGGTCTTCTACAACAGTGAATTTGATTCCCAATCCATTTATGAAATTTTTTTGCTAAGTCTTATTTTATTAATCTGGAGCTTCCTAATTTTGTGTACTGGATCTCTTCTCCGTGTTACTTAAGTTGCTAGTATTAGGGATATTTCTTTTGCTTGAACTTGTTGCTGAAGTTATGTTTGCTTGCAGAGGAAGCTTGATCCATCAGTTTTCAAGATAGGTTGTTCACAGGCTGCAAAAAATAAATGGGTGGATATGAGTAAGCAAATATCCAGAAAGGTTAGCAGCTAAAATTTTCTGTTTATGACTTTCTTTTGCATGCTATGTCATCTCAAAATAATTAGAAATCAAATTCATTTCAATTGTTCCCGTTTGCATTAGCAATCTTCTGTATTGAATATTGTGCATGAGTTTGATGGGGAAAGTAAGTGGTGTTCAATTTATCCTGTTTTGGGATGCACTTCCTTCTGACTAAGGCTTTTTCTATATGCATAGGGAGAAAGGAGTTGGTTTTTCGTCTTTGTGCTGATGTTATGATTTGACATAAGCTATCTAGAACTTGAGGAAGCTTCGTTGTTGCAAGTCTAGCCGGAAGGCATTCATTCAAATGATCATGCCAGAATTTCCTTTCAATTATAATTTATCATCATAGATTCTATGCAATATCTGCAATTGTTGATATGTAAATGCTCTATCTCTGCAATTATTGATATAAACTTGAAATTCTTCGATGTAGGGTGAGTGATGCATTGAAATGAAACACTTTGGAGCAATAACCTCTAAACTTCATGTTCTATGTGACCAAATATTTCTCCTAATTTGAGGAACCATCTTTGCTGTAGGTTCAACACGTGGAGGATCGCGTAAAAAATGTGCTTATACTGATAAAAGATGGAAAGGTCCAACTTTAATATTTTTGTTTGTTTGACTTTTGCTCAAACTCTTTAGTTTTATGTTTGTATTATGATTATTTTTCTTATTTTATCTTTTATCCTTATTTAGATTATGTATTATGACTTTAAAGAAGAAATTAAATTGGCTATCCGTAAATTGTGACAATCCTGATAAGTGTCTCCAATTAAGCTGGTTATGTAGTGCAAGAGTTGGGAAAGGAGGTGCATTTTTTTACTGTAAGATCTAGGATAAGCAGCTGATTAATTCTTGCTATTTATGGTTTGGTCGTCTCAAGACTTTTAATTTGATATAGACAATAGACAACATTGAATTTTGGTCATTCAGCTTTTCTTTTCCTCCTACATTGAACTTTTGTGAACCCTTTAATTGTATATAACCTAGAGTAATGTCAGCTTGTCAAGGGCAGTCTGGGGATATAGATTGAGAGAAGCAATGCCTGCTTCTCAGAGACAAACTTAAGATCAGGATTGAGGATGTGCAGACCCTTGGGGGGAACAAATGGAGACGATGGAAAATATCTGTCTTATTCTTCTAACTGAAAAGTTTTATGGAGATCTTCACAAATTTGAAATGGTTGATGATTCAAAGGGGCGGGGCAGGGCAGGAAGTTGGTGGGAGTGGGAATTTCTTCACTAGAAGTGCTTATCTTTTTCATAAATATGATGGTGAATTATAATCCTTTCCCCTAAAAACTCATAACAAATTGTAAATTCTGCTTATGATTTAGAAAGTTTTATCTACTTATGTAATAATAATAAATGCTTACTCGCCAGACCCCTGAGCCAGAAGACGTGAAGGCTCTTAAATCCAGAAAGCTGATTACTCCTCAGTAATTATAATCTCTTCCTGGTACCTCTTGTTTTGTGTTGGTCTTGCTAGGGGTGTTGTCAGCAAAACCTAATTATTTTCAATTTTCATCATCCAGTGAAATTGTGCAAAATTCTTGATTTCACCTGTAGTAAGGAATTGCACTAGTTTATTTTTGTTGACATTTTCTTGACTGTTGTTGAAGGATTTGGAAGGGCTACTCAGTGAAGAAAGGTCCTAATTATGTTTCTCTTAATTATGCTCCCAAGAGAAAGAAGGTTGCAACTGATCTCACTCGGGAAAATATGCAGAGGTATGTCATCCTTGATGTTCTTATGTTGGAGGCATGGATGATGTTCTTGTACTTGGATTCTGCAATTCACTTGGCATTACTTTAAACACATGATTGCTTCCAAAAAACACAAGGAGACATAGCTTTATTTTGAAAAAAGATGAGTAGTGCTTTAAAGTACCTTGTATTTATCTGTGCTTGATGCTGGCTGTTTGTAATCTGTCATGGAGCTCGTCATGTTCATATTTCTAATTTTCAGAGAATATGAACATCTATAACGGCATCTAACATGTTAAAAAATGATGTCTCAATATTTGGATAAAGTAAATGTGAAATATTTAAGAGAATGGATGTGAACTCTTTCTTATGGTTGAATAGTACCAATACTTACTAGGGTTGATACATGGGGATAATCGGATATGCATGTGCCTGTTTTTAATTGGTTGTTTTTCTGCATAATTAGTTTGTTCTGAAAAGTTGTTGATTAGGCACTGTATGTAACATAGAGGGGACTGGAAGGATTTAGAATTTAAAGGGTACAACTTCTGCGCCAAGGGTCAGCCAGCAGAAGGTGGCCATCTTCATCCCCTCCTAAAGGCAAGTTTTCAATTTTTCAATTTTTTTTGGGTCACCTTTTGCATCTGCCCTTTCCCAACTGTTAAAAGTAATAAATCTTGCAAAATAACCCTCCATCTGCTGGACACTCAGTATTCTATGCTGGTTGCAGCCTTAGAATAGTTTTACATTTTACTTAGTATCGGTACAGTGCTCAAACTTCTGTGCTACTTGAAGCACAGGTGGTGAAACATGATACTATTTGAGTGTCGTTTTTTGTGGGAACGAGATAATTGATCAAGTGCGCTTGTTTCATTTAGAATTCCCCTTAAATATTCAGTATGATATTAGCTCTATTTCCTCGCTATAGTTCTCAAAAGGAGGAAATTTAGTTTTATTTTGATTGGCTTGCTTTTTGTTTATGAATTGCAGGTGCGACAGAAGTTGAAAATGATCTTTCTTCAAATGGGGTAAGCTTTTCCCCTGGAAAAGCCCTTTATGACCATCCACGTCAGTGGGGAATACTCCTATTCATTGTTGATGATGAGATCTTATCCATAATCGTGCTTTTAAAGTTCTCTGCTGGTTTTCCTGCGGTCTCCAGTTTTGAGGAGATGCCCACAAACAACTTTGTTGAAAGCAGGTCTGGCATCTTAACCTGTAAACTAGTTACTTTTTTATATATCATCAAATTTCACTGGACCTGATACAAATATTATAAGCACGTCCAGCTTATACTGTTCCTGCATGTTTTCTTATTGGGGAAACTTGAAAATGTGTTTTGAAACAAAAGTGGGTTATTTTTGCTGGACCCGTTGCTGCATATTTTCACTGGACCTGATAGAAATATTATAAGCATGTACAGCTTATACTGTTGCTGCATATTTTCTTAGTGGGGTTGCTTGAAAATGTTTGTTGAAACATGAGTGGGTTCTTTTGCATAATATGTTGAATGATGACTTGCTCTAATAAATGCCTGACTGCCACTCAAAATGAAATTTAAAAGATGTACTGTTTTGAAAGGAAGGCTCTTCGTTTCACCTTGAGTTTGGTTCATTTGTGGTCAAGGTGATCCGCTGTTTCTATGGCATTTACTTGCCGAATACCTGGCACACTTAACCTTCATATTTTATGCTTAGTCCTCCCACAGGAAATAGAAATATTCATGAGTTATATAGTTATCATGCAAAGCTGTACTTCTTATTAACTTTAAAAGCATAGGGTGGAGTCAAGATTGATAGGATATACTCAATGGAAAAATTGTTGATTGTTATTTATAACTCTTTCCTCTGCCTGGTGTTCGGTGCATTTCACATCCTACTTCTTTTCATGTGCAGCTTCTGGAATTTCGATGCTCTGTTCCAACCTCAACAACATCCTGCTCACGATTCCCATGATACATTCTTTTTACGAGGTGTGTTTGTCGTAATTGCTTGAGTGAGTGATAACCTTTATCCTTCCTTGATCATTTTGGCATTTATATATGCAGCTCCTTCCACGACAAATGAATTGCCCGAAGATTATGTTGAGCGGGTTAAGAGTGTTCATGAATCAGGTGGCTATGTGTCGAGAGGGTATGCCTGTCTATTTAGTACTTTTCTGGTCCAGTTATTTCTTTGATGATCTTGTGGGACTCTAATTGCTTTTCCTCCTGAATCAAGATATGCATATGAGTGGAAAAGAGATGAAGCAAATAAGAACCTTCTACGAATTCATACAACGGCTGTCTCTTCCGGGATGCTTTATTTGCTGGCACAGGTGGGATTTGCACCTAACTTTGATTTTTCTTGTCCCATAGATAGCATTCTAGTATTTGTGCCTAGTGTCTCATGGAAGGTCATTTGACAACTGCATTCAAGATTTCTGGATAAATCCAAAGCTCACAATATCACATTGCTTTTACAAAGGCACTGTTTCTTCCTTCTAACTGAGGCCATTGATTTATTTTTATTCTTTCTGGAATGTGCAGAAACCTTTCCAACCTAAAAAATACTTCTCAATTGACCGTGTGTTTAGGAATGAAGCCGTTGATCGAACACATCTAGCTGAGTTCCATCAAATAGAGGGTACATCTATTTTCTAATTGCTAGTGAGATTTAAATGACAGGCTGTCGACTCCATAAGTGCTATTCCCAATGAATTTTGAAACAGAACTAAGGCATCAAGCATAAGAATGACTTGTCAGAAATTTTATGAGATATTGATGGAGTCCTTGAGCTTCTAAAAAGTTGAAAGATGCTTTTTGTTGAAAATTGGAAGAGAAGAGACTGCAGTTTTCTATGGAAACCCAAAAATTTTACATGCTTGCATGGATAAATAAAAGATGGCAACATTTCGGATCAGAACTGTCTTAGCTCAACGTGTGCTATTACAAATCTATTTGCGGAAATGAAAGAATAAAAGGCATCTTGCTTTCACTGTGTTGCACTTATCAACAATTAAATCTGGTGTCAGGTCTGGTCTGTGATCGCAGTCTCACCCTTGGAGATTTAATTGGAGTCCTTTATGATTTTTTCTCCCGGCTTGGTACATCCCTGACCCAATAGCAATAGATATAAATGTTGGTGGTTGGCAATTCTGCTTTCATCCTCTTTGTCCTATTGCACTTTTCTCAGCCATACACTAAAAAAATTTTACTTTTCTCAGGCATGTCAAGCCTACGTTTCAAGCCTGCTTATAATCCTTATACCGAGCCGAGCATGGAGATTTTCAGGTATATGGGGCCTGAGTTCCATGCATACAATACTCTAGCATACACTGACGCAGAAAATAGAAAGACTGAATACCAAGTATCATCTACTGTCAGTTACCATGAAGGCTTCAAGAAATGGGTGGAGATTGGAAAAACTGGCATGTTCAGGCCCGAAATGTTGCTCCCAATGGGTCTCCCGGAGGATGTTCGTGTTATTGCTTGGGGGCTGTCTCTGGAGAGGTAAGACTAAATTGTCCTTTTTTTCTTAGTTTCACAAAAGCCCATTCCTCGTTTTATTAATGCCGTGGGAAGAAAACTAATATTTTTCTAGAAATAGCATGACAGTCTTATGCAGACGAGGAGTTCCCGGAAAACCTTCACCAAGTGATAATTCGATTTCAAAAGGCCGAGTGCAATTCTACTGTGGCATCAACTTCTCTTTTCCGAAATTAACTTCTCACGGTTTCTTTATTCTGGACCGGGCCAACTATGATACTCTACGGGATCGATAACATCCGTGATCTCTTTGGGCACAAGTTACTATTATCGAGCATTCCTCTATATTCTTCCTTTTACGGGTACCACCCGGAAGACTTACACTGGATTCTTGTTACAGGTTGATCTTGGTCTTATCAAGAGAAACCCGATATGCCGACTCGGGATTGAGTAGGTTTTGCAGGACTTCTAATTTAACGATCAACTGTTTTAGCCCCTCTGCCTTTCTTCGAAAGCAAAGGGTTGGGATTCTGAGACAAAAGTCTCAAAAAGAGTGCTGCAGTTTATCGGCTTTTACGACTCGGCGTGTCTCGTGCTCAGCCTCTTTTAGTGGCACAATCGTAATTCGTGGTTCTCACATATTTCAGTGGACCACGGAGGCCGCATCGTTCCAGTTGTCCCCTCTGACTAGGAAACCTCAGCCGGATAGCCTCGTAATTTTCCTGCGCATGTTTGGCTACAGCCAACAGCTGGCGGGCTAACCTCGACCGGGATAAGACTTGAACGTAATATCCGGTTTTAAAACAAACCAACTCAATCATTGACCTACAGGCAGTCAAAGTTTGGGAGCAGATTGGATGAGAAATTCTAAAAAATACATCCATGACAAAGGAAATATGAATTAAATTATAATGAATGAAAAAATAGCATTAAACACCTAAATAATTATAGTAATTATTATTTATTAAAATAATATAATTAACATTCATAGACTTTTTTAATCCGGATAAGCACAAGCCCTCCATAATATCCAGCTCGCGTTAGAGATAACTGCACCCGAGAGCCAAACACTCCCCCTCAATCTCCGCCCCACTTTCTTTCGTATAACCAATCACCATATTCCGCATCCCCTCAAACCCCAAGCGCCGCGCCCTCTATAAAACCCTTACCCTACCCGCAACAATAATATCTCATTCGGCTCTCCATTCTCTGCAGCAGAGTCTTGTCCTAGTCCCTTTCGTCTCTCTCTCTCTCTCTCTCTGCGATGGCTTCTGCTGATGTTGAGTACCGTTGCTTCGTTGGGGGCCTAGCTTGGGCCACCGACGACCAGTCCCTTGAGCAGGCCTTCAGTACCTATGGCGAGATCATCGACTCGAAGGTCCGTTTGACGCGGCGGTGATCGGATCCGACGAGATCCTGCTCTCCCGATCCGATCTGTTTGCGTTCCTTGATCCTATGTTCTCTCTACTGTGTTACTGTTCTGATGTTTAATTACTGTGACTGGAATCGGTACGTCCATCTTCATCTTTTCATCAGAGACGGAGATCGAATCGATACACAGTTCTTTTTTACTCTCTTCGTATACCGGCCGAGCGTGGCGGATCTGAGTTTCTCTCGTCGATGTACCTGCAGGTTATCAACGATCGGGAGACTGGGAGGTCCCGTGGCTTCGGTTTCGTCACTTTCAGCAACGAGAAGTCCATGAGGGATGCGATCGAGGGGATGAACGGCCAGACTCTCGACGGCAGGAACATCACCGTCAACGAGGCCCAGTCCCGCGGCGGCGGCGGCGGATATGGTGGGGGCCGCCGTGAGGGCGGGGGCGGCGGATATGGTGGGGGCCGCCGTGAGGGCGGGGGCGGCGGATACAACCGCGGTAGCGGCGGCTACGGTGGCGGCAGCGACCGTGGCTACGGCGGCGGAGGCTACGGCGGCGGGTCCAGGTACTCCGGCGGCGGATCCAGGTACTCCAGCGGCGGAGGTGCCTCTGAGGGCGGCTGGGGCAATTAGGTGTGTTGTTTAGTGTTTAGAGAATGAAATCTCTGGGTTCTTGTGGGTGGGAGGGGTTAGGTTGTTCTGTTCCGTCGCTAATAGTCGTTCTGTGGTGATGCTTATGGTTTCGTACTTGTGAGTTCTCTGCTTTCTTGATCGCTGGCTTCTGTGTGACTTCAAAAATCCGGATGGATGGAAGTATAGATCTTCGTCTTGCAATTTCCTTCCGAGCTTTATCTGTTCTGGTACTTGAGTTTTAATGGCGGACTTTCATCAGTCTTCGTCTCTCCAAAGAATAAATGTATCGTCAAGAGAAAAAGAAGAAACAATTTCAGCAGTCGTTTGATGTTTAGCATTAGTCTGGGCGTCAATGCTCATATCAGATCTGAGCTAATTGTTGGCAGATTCTAATAACGATTATGATAACTAAAACCCTAAATCGGATCATTGTTTGCTGCAACGGATATCCATGGGAGACAGAATTCAGAAAATGTCTGAGGAGTTAGGTTGAATTACTTAAGATATTTAACGTGTGATTTGTCTGTGGCGGCCACTGACAGTAAAAAGTCCTGCGCGTAGTGAAAAATAAGTAAATATCAATAAAGTTATTTTAATTAATTATAATAATTATAATTAATAATAATTATTATATCTGTTTGAACTTCTTTTAGCGTAGCTATATTGCGTGAATGTATATGAGTCAACTATTGTCCTCGTCTCTCCAAAGTATATGAGACAACTATTCAATGCACAAAAAATTTAAATTGCAAAATGTAAAGTTTTAAATGATTTTTTTTTTCATGTCAAAAAAGTCTTCAAGGTTCTAGAAAGCGTTTCAAGATTACGCGTCAAATTTATAGTTTCATTGAATTGTTTTATCCTGCAATGCGTGCATTGGTAGGAGGAGAAGGGCTCTTTCTGACCACGGGGCCCAAGGAAAACACACGGGCTGCTTCCATACTGGACCAGCTTGAGACCATATTTACAAATGGGCCACGAAATTGGGCCTGCGAGAGCCCATCACTGTCTCTCTTGGGCCCGCATTCCAAATCCTGATAGACTTGACTCGACTAATTCGAGTCGTTCAGGACGACGCAAAGGACAATCACAGAGATGAGATCTCTTCCTCACGCGGGAGAATAAAGGAGGGACTCATCTGATGGATTCAGCTGACAGACGATAACCCTGACAGACACGACAGATCATCCACCATTCGGAGATCCGAGAGATAGCCCGTGCAGATTCTTGTCCTGCTGTCGGCTAAGTCCGTCCATCGATCCTCGACCGAGCTCTCGCTCGTGTGTAATGTACAAGTTCAACCATCGAATCGGCTGGCGGGGCCGGCGAAGTGATGTTGCCTCTCGGCTGTTCGAACCTGACCCCCACCTAACCCTGGAAACATAAAGTAGAAGAAGAGGACAGATCGAAGGAGTGGAGGAAGAAGGAGTGGAGGAAGATCCCCCCTCCGTACGTGGGAGTTCGAAAAAGGTTTCACTTGGAAGGAAAATATCTCTGCATCTTTCACCGCCCTCCATCCATTTCATATGTTTTGTCTGTCTCTCTGTCTGAAGAACCTGAGGTTGTCAGAGATTTTACGGTTCGAAAAACCTACTCGGATTCGTTCGTTTGCCCTTACTACTACGAACGCGTGAACCCGAACCGGCCGGGTCCATCGACCTCCACGCGAATCCAGTCCCAAGGTACGGATCCACTCCCCTGCAACTTTTTTGATTCTTCTGCAGGAGATTTGTAGGCCATTTGCCACTGCTACCTCACGCACCCTCCCTCTCCCCCACGCAGCTCATCCTTATAAAAGGCCATTAGAGTGCCCAGCTCCACCCCAAAACCTACGAGCTTTACGTGCTCCTCTGGTCACAGGGCAGGAGCATTTCGTCTTCGACTTCCGGCGATGATGGGATCGAGCTCGGGCTGGACCGCGGAGCAGAACAAGGCCTTCGAGAGGGCTCTGGCGCTGTACGACAAGGAAACCGCGGAGCGCTGGCATAACATCGCCGAGGCAGTAGGGGACGGCAAGACTCCCGAGGAGGTCAAGAGGCACTACGAGCGGCTCGTCGAGGACGTGAAGCACATCGAGTCGGGCCGGTTTCCGTCCCCCGAGTACAGGAAGGGTAGAGGGAGTGATGAGGGAAGAGGCATCTCGACAAGGTCGGTACGAACGAACGAGACAGTCGACTGTACAGTTAATTACTGGTGCAGTACAACTCGAGTCTTGACCTTCGTGTTTTACCCATTCTTTTACCTCTTGCCCCCGTTGCAGGATGAAAAATCTGAAGTTCCAGTGAACTGAGAGCCCTCGACACAGAGAAGGAAGCACTAGTTTGACTCATTCATCCCCCCATAGTTACCGGTGACTCGATGCTGTCATTCTTCTTTACATCCCTTGCAGCTCGATATATCCTTTCTCTCGAACACTTGCATTTAACTTGTGAAGTTCTTCCTGTTTTCTTTATTTCTCTGCGGGACACGAAACGAATCCCGGCTCGGTTCGTTCTCGTCCATTGTTGAAGGTCGATGTGTGTGAGATCCATGTGAACTTATGTAGACAAACGGACAAGCTTCTACGTACATGCCCCCAAGGAGTTTAGTTTAAACAGCTAAATGTATAGCTCAAGGGACATAGAGAATGGATGTGAAGAATCCAGCTGGTGAGAATCACATGAGAGCTTGTCAGTTTCAGATCGAGGGTGACATTATTACACTGAATTCGCTTTTCCTATAGGAGAGCCAAGGCGACTACCGCCCTCGATTTTCCCCATATAATGTCAACCGGACTCGAAAGAAGTGGAGCTCATATACAATCAAAACGTATCGGCACCCTTGTATTTCAAAGTGTCTTCTTTCGATTTTCTTGGGTGGGATTCTTCTACTGGCATCCATTTTCACGTGACAATACGACGTATCGTGATACTTTTCACGTACCCTTGAAACACTCTCTCTGCCTCTGGACAACCGGCCGCAAGTCAAAGTTCAAACTTTTTTTCTTCTATGCTTGGGATGTAGACATAATTGACTTTAAGATGGCCTCTCCCTGATGTACTCAGGTTTGGTGATGTATGAACCCGCACATTCATCGATTCCAATACCAAGTAAAAGTTCAGCTGAACCTAGAGGAGACTTAAAGTGCAAAACCCGTAAGTGTAACACGATAAGTGAACAAATCCGAATGTTTTATAATCCCAAGATTTTATAAATTATTTCCATTCAACTTCTAGCCAGTCTCAACTCAACTTGCCAAGTGGGTCAGCAACCGAGAGCTCGAGGCGTTTAAACCAGTGAAAAGCTAATCTATGTCAGTCGTTGCTTCATTTGATTACTCATTTGCATGATGAAGAGGCCGTTGCAGAGGCCATGGGGTTAAGCCATTTCTCGAGGGATGAAACAGAATGGACGGAGCCAGCTCGAGGAAACATGGGTCGGGCCCGTCCTTATGGACAACGTGTTCCGTTGGCAGCAGGATCCATCATATTGAGGTGGTGACTCCGATACTTCTCGAATGAAGGGTTAAGGTCGTAAAGAGGCAGTCAGGTCATTTGCTGGCATTTGCTGATTGTATGACAAAGTGAACCAATGGGAAGGAGCTTAGGTCTTGTTTGGCGGGTTGGTTCACCAACCACTCACAGCGTCTGAGACTGCATGTGCCTCGAGATCTCCCTCCAAGCGCTCCGCACGATGCTGACACAAGTTATATGAACCCAAGTCCGAAGCAGCTTTCAGAGAGTATCAAACAGTCGTATTCCTTATTAGACAGCTAGCTGTTCAGAGGTTATCCTAGAATTATTATAGTAACCAACAAAAACATGAAACTCAACCGACAAACCATCCGAATGTGTATGTGTTCTATTCTGACACCACTGTTCTAAGTGGTAGAGAGCTTTCGACTTCCTGAGCAGCAGCGCTCCTCTCGGCCACAACCTTGGACATTCCAAACATCTGCAAACCGGGTTCTGAGATCAGTGGGAAGAAGACGGTAAAGTGTAAAGAAGGGTAGAATTGAAATCGGAAGAAGTGGAGGAGAACCTTCTGAACAGTCTTCTTAAAACAACTCTTGTGCTCGTCCATGGATGCATTGATAAATTCGTCGATGTGATCCTTAATATCCTCCAGAAAAGTTGCGTCATCCTTTTTCTTCTTTCGACATGATGTGATCATCGGATTGTTTGCTCCAGCGGGAGAGGAGTTCTTCTGTGTTTCCATCTGACTGAGTAAGTGAGAAAGATCAAATAGTTCAGATGTCCTTTTCATCAGACTGTCTTGAAGATAATAATGTAGCTGGAACCCAGGAACAGAAAAGCTTAGCCTATAACTAAACATTCCCATTTAAAGGAAGGGCAAAAATTGGAGGCTTTGTCACGCAACATTTGAACAAATAGACCTCAGTTGGAAGAGAAGTTGAAGGGACCCCATATTAGCAACCAAGCCTTCATCTTACCTGTGAAGCAGAGAACATGAACGAACATGTGGTATTTCACAGAAGATGCTCTTTAAACTATGGATTTATTGCTATATCCAACTCCACAAATGACACTTCCAGATGATTTCTTATCAACTGGATATGTGAATTTCATCAGCAATGCTGAGAAGCCCAACTTTAAATTACGTATAATGGCCTAGAGTTAATCTTTCTGATACCTCATAAGTAAAAATTGCCGAATCAAGTCTGGCAAAACTCTCAAGCCAGTGATTTCCATAAAGGACTCAATGGGGACTGAAAAAGACAGTTGATGCAAGCCATGAGTTGTAGCTAAGCTTCATCTGCTTATTCAGTGCTCTAAGCTAGTAACCGATGCTTAAAGCTGTGATGCTAAAAAGGCATAGATCAGGTACCATGTGATTAAACAAACATTCATGTCACAACTGATAGATAACATCACAATAATAATTTCACTGACAAAGTAGAAATCATGAGATAGACACTTATATTCTAAGATTCACCGTCCGATGCAATTACTTAATGATACTAAGAAATAGGGTACATCAATGATTATGTACTGGCCAAGGCAAACAAATTACAAAATAAATGCCGGTTTCGTTTTGAACACATTAGATCACAGAAAATGCAATAAAAGCAAAAGCAAATTCTACAATGTCTCTGTGAATTGTTTCTTAGCCAGAGCATCCCACAGTTGAAAATTAAGCATAAATATGAATTATATTCGATTGGAGCGTGATGCAGGTTAGTCTGAGCATAGCTTGCTTTGTAGCAAAAATCACTTCTGGACCCAAAATGATTATAGAAAAAGTTCCAATTTTGCATATTCTTCTTGCAATTCGGCTATCAAAGAGATGAAATGCAAATGTGGGCCATCAAGAAATCGACATGGAGCAACACAAAATCATAGATATTACACACAGAGGCCTCTCTCATAGTCTCTATCTCACCAAAAACCTATCAATTTATCATCCAACATGTATACTATATCTCAAGAGTTCATAGAGGACCCCACTTCACTGCAGCATGTATACTCTCCTAATAACAGATTATTCCGAGCGTCTCCATAGCTCTAGACAACGAATACAGGATCTGAATCTCCTGAAATTCTCCCTTCTAACTGTAAATAAACGAACAGAACAGGGAAGGCGATTGGACATGAAATTCTGAGAATATCTCAGCTAAAAATCCATGTCTGGCAGTCAGAATTTGTGAAAATTAAAATCATCCCAGAGTGAGTAGCCGAAAAAGATCAAAACGATATCATCGACAAATAAGAGGCAGCAGGAGATCAGCGACGAGCGAAATCATCTGCATGCTGGCAGATCCCACACACCACGGAGATTAGCGATAAAAAATTTAGGGATTCTCTTACCTTTGATGGATAGAAGGTGTAGTCGAGCTCCGGCGCGAGCGGACGGTGAGGCAGAAGGAGCTCCGGGAAAATGGAGATCGAGAGAGCCGTGCCGGAGGGAGAGAGCGAGAGGGAGAAAGAGGAAGAAGGGATCAGGTGAGAGTCACGTGACATAAAGCCCGCCCATTGAAATGGAACATGGGCCAATCTGAAGGCCCAATAGAATGTAGAATGTAATAGTTCGGGCCTATTCTCCTTTCTTTAACTCCTGGCCCAATAGGCCCATATTTTTAGGACCAAGTCCATCCATCAACCCCGTAACTTGTGATGTAAAATTTCTGGATTCGACTTATCTGAATACAAATTTTTATAACTATAAAATTTTTCTTATTCATGAACTAACTTGACTCCAATGTGAATTATTCGATGAGTAATATATAATGAGTTTATTATGCAAATTATCGTTCAAAACTTAATATGTGTAAAGTTAACCCAATATTTTCTGTGCTTTTTTTATGATGTCCAATACTGTAACAATCGACTAATTTATAAGACGGTGTATTATACGGTGTGAGACCCGCTATTAATACCAGATATCGACACCCATGAGAGTCGAAACTATCATCTAGCCTAACTGCATGCTGACAAATCCGTTCCTCGGAGGTATTTTTTGTACTGATAAAAAGACTTTTTTTACGTAAATGTTTTTTCTAAGAAATTTTTAGAGAGAAAAAAATTCAATTCCCCGGTTTTTTCTCCATTCAAATCCCTCTACACACTCTCTCTCTCTCTCTCTCTTCAACCAGAGAAGAAGAAGATGATCGTTCGATTGAACTCACTCTCCCCCCTCCCTCGCTCCGCCTCTCTTCCTTTCTCCGCCGTCGCCGTTTCCCATTTTCCGGTATGTTGAGAGTGGGGGGAGAGAGAGAGAGAGAGCGTTGCAGGGAGATGGGGGGACGAGAGAAGAGAGCCCAAAGAAACCGGGCAAGAAGCCGAGGAAAGGAAGCCTAACCTTTACATCTCTCTCTCTTTCTCTCTCTGTCTGCGTCTTTCTGTTTCAAAGTCTCAACTCCCCACACCCTCATCTGATCTCATTCCTCTACGTGGGTCGATAATGGCGGCCGTTCTCCGCTCGTAGTTGTATCTAACCCGACCCACCTCGCCATCGTTCAATCCCCTGCTTCCCTTCGGATCAGTATCCCGTACGCACGTCGCAGCCTCCTCCCCCAGCCGCCGCCCCCCCCCCCCCCCCCCCCCCCCCCCCCCCCCTCTCAAGGCCGGTTGGGATTTCCCTTTCTCATTCGCAGTTTCGCACTCCTGCAAGAACAGTCGCTCGCTCTATCCAAAGAGCTGATCAAATCAAATCCCATTTTCCTTGGGCTTGCGATTGGTTTGGCCTTTTAGTATTTAGTACGAACAGCAGACCCCCGAAGAGCAGTTCAGGTGTTCGACGAATCGTTTACAGATTCAACTCCTCTGTAACTCTGCCTCAATCAACCACGTGCTCTGACATTTCTCCGCTCTGCTCCGGCAAGAACTAAAGAATTGGTCCGAGTTCTTGAACGTCGAGAATCCGCCTACGAATCCCCCTTTCGCCATGAGCGCCACAGCACCCGGCTGCGGGGGAGTTCAGAGTCGGACCCACAGTTCAAGAAGGCTGCCGGACTTCCTGCAGAGCGTGAACATTAAGTACGTGAAGCTGGGATATCACTACACGATTACCCAGCTGCTGACGCTCCTTCTGGTCCCTTTCATGGCGGCTTCATTGTCGAGGCATCTCGGATGA
Source organism: Lagerstroemia speciosa (assembly GCA_037672795.1). Lineage (NCBI taxonomy): Eukaryota > Viridiplantae > Streptophyta > Magnoliopsida > Myrtales > Lythraceae > Lagerstroemia > Lagerstroemia speciosa. Next base: position 3,962,317 of record CM075287.1, on the reverse strand, counting down.
ACCCAGAAGACATTCACCAGCTCTAGCTCCACCTCCACTGCAACCTCCTCAGCGTGATCACCTGCTCCGATTTCTTGGCCTTCGGATCCACCGTCTACATCATGACCCGGCCCAGATCAGTTTACTTGGTGGATTAGTCCTGTTATCGCCCGCCTGCCCATCTCCAAGTGAAGTTTCACCAGTTCATGGAGCATTCAAAGCTCACTGGTTAGTCTCAATTTTGAAACTTTGTTAGCCTCTCTATTCTTTCCTTCAGCAGTAAAAGCAGAGATTTTCCCGTCTTCAATCTTTGGGAGTATTGCATTGCTGACGATTGAACTTCATGCTAAAGGAGAAGCCTTTTTTCTACTGATCACGGAATAACAGTAAGATTCTCAGTTCTTGATGATCTTGCAGCGTATTTTTCTTGACGTATCTTGTTATTCTGTAGGCCTTGATGATCTTGCCGGGTTTTAATAAGTTCTGCAAATTGGAATAGTTCGAGAATTTCAATGTTTGAGCAAACTGGTGAGAAGTTTAATGGAACTGAAAATATTCAACTACAGTTTATCATTATCAAGACATCTTTTCTGCTTTCCTCTTCTCTGTAGGAGACTTTGACGAGTCCTCCCTGGAATTCCGGAGGAAGATACTCGAGAGGTCGGGTCTCAGGGAGGAGACCTACGTGCCTGAGGCCATGCACTACCTTCCACCAAGGCCGTCCATGGCCGCAGCCAGAGAAGAAGCAGAACAAATGATGTTTGGTGCCCTCGACAATCTGTTTGCGAATACTAACGTCAAATCCAAGGACATCGGGATCCTTGTAGTGAACTGCAGCCTGTTCAACCCAAACTCCCTCGCTTTCCGCCATGATAGTTAATAAGTACAAGCTGAGGGGCAACATCAGGAGCCTTAACCTCGACGGTATGGGCTGCAGTGCCGGAGTCATAGCCATCAATGTAGCGAAAGACCTGTTGCAAGTTCATCGAAACACTTATGCGGTGGTTGTGAGCACCGAGAACATCACACAGAACTGGTACTTCGGGAACAAGAAGTCGATGCTGATACCGAACTGCCTTTTCCGAGTTGGTGGGTCTGCAGTGTTGTTATCCAACAGATCCGCCGATAGGAGACGGGCTAAGTACAGGCTCGTCCACGTGGTCCGGACCCATTGTGGGGCCGATGACAAGGCCTTCCGGTGCGTCTACGGGGAACAGGATGACAAAGGGAAGACCGGGGTGTCTCTTTCCAAGGATCTGATGGCTATCGCCGCCAGCGCCCCCAAGATCAACATCACGACCCTTGGCCCACTCATGCTGCCAATCAGTGGGCAGCTCCTGTTCTTCGCCACGCTCGTGGCGAAGAGGCTCTTCCATGCGAAGGTGAGGCCCTCCATCCCAGAATTCAAGCTCCCGTTCGACCACTTCTGCATCCACGCGGGTGGGCGGGCCGTGATCGACGAGCTGGAGAAAAATCTCCAGCTCCTCCTCGTCCATGTGGAGGCATCCCGGATGACACTCCACCGGTTTGGGAACACGTCCTCAAGCTTGATCTGGTACGAGCTGTCGTACACTGAGGCCAAGGGGAGGGTGAAGAAGGGGCACCGTGTATGGCAGATTGCGTTCGGGAGCGGGTTGAAGTGCAACAGCGCGGTGTGGCTGGCCCAGAGGAACATGTCTCCATCCCCGAACAGCCCGTGGCTGGACTGCATCGACAAATACCTGGTTCAGACCGTAGTATAACTTATCGTTGTGCCTAGATTTCAGGGGGCTAGAGGGAGTCATACTCCACTTACCATCTTTCGATTATATTTGCATTAATTTACGAGTATTGCATCGCACGTAAGAAAAGCTTCCTGTACTGTCTACATGCTGTGTCGGGTCTTAGATTCCAAGGCTCTTCCCTGTTGTATGGGTTTGGGTGGTGACAGTTTCAGGTGCAGTCTTCTTGAATCATTTTCATTTTCCGACTATCGTTCACGGTCGAATGTTGAAGATCGTACTGCTTACACGAGCAAAACCAGTACTTCCGCGTCCCTTTGAAACCGTATGCGGGTCTCTGTCGAGTTTTAATGTAGCTCTTCTGCTAAATTACTGTTCATAACATGTTCAGAGGTGGCATGTTCTGTTACATTGCTATGTTTTTTAGGCTTCTCGTCGATCTCCCCAGCTTAAGATAATCACATTGTAGTATATCTATCTCATCTTTCATTGCCGATGCATTTTTAGGGATGGCAATTTCGCGCTCAATCCTAACCACTAAACGATGATGCCGTGGACGGCGCGGTGAAGAAATTCTTAGAAGAGCCGAGCTCATAGATGACATTTTATGATAAAGTATTGAATATTCATTAATAGAGTTCACGGATGAGACAACAGACTAAGCTCATGTAAGAATCACTCAATTTTCCCTCTTCTTTTAGCTAACGTTATGAACACGAGCAATCGGATTTCGGTTGCACCGTGACACCACCACACAGTGATATTCTCCGGAGAGTCTGTACGCCATGTTGCAACTAGACCACGATCGATACAGGACGAGTTTGTGCCAACTGTCCCGTGTTAGGGGCGGCTAGATCCTCCCAAGGCTCGGTTCGGGTCGGTGACTGAACCATTTGCAGCCAGTCCAGACAAGAATGTGGCCCGCACAATAATTCCGGCCAGTCAGCAATTTCCCTATTCACTTCGAGCCCTCCCTCCATGTTATCAGTGCTTCCAGAGCTAACAAGCTTACTCCCTTCATGGCTTCATCGATATCCCGGAATTCATGGGAGGTATGCTGCCAGGATATCTTGCCGCCGGCATGACCTGACTGGGGCGACACCAGGCCCACCTGATATGGCAGGGAAGACACAATGGCAACTACTTAGGCCTATGGACCGAAACAGATGGTGAAGCCCGACCTGGGACTCAGAAACTGGTGGCCTGAACCAGGCAGTCCTGACTCCTGAGATCCCCATACTGGAGCGTCCCAACCCGAACCTAACCCGGATGCAGAGCTATTTTTTTAAGAAGAAGAAATTTGACAAAATTGCAAGGCACTAAGGCCATCTGTGATTGAAATTCATCTACTGCTTGCTAGTCAATCGAATTCGCGATTGGTATACTCTGTATGAGTTGTAGTACCCTCTCCCTTATAACCATTCGATCTAATCATGATGAACAAATTGATTTACCGCAGGTTCGGTCAGGTTAGGTCAGTACTAAAAAGGAGGTGTGATGATAACACAAGGGCATCATCAGTCTGTTCATCCAATCTAATTCCTTCACAATTCATTCCCAATGGATCTAATCTCAGAATACTCTTCCTTGCCGAATATGTTTCTGTACGCATACCGATTGACTGGATCGAGTAAAGATTCAATACGCACTGAACCGCTGCTTCGGATTTGTGCTGCAAAATAATTGCATCAACACGGATCGAATAGTTTACTGTGATCTGCTCAGATGAAAGACCCGCTCGGCAATTTCTTAATATCAGTTCGAATTCCTGCTGTTGTGATCATAACAGAATCTCCAAGGGCACATGAAAATGATTGGGATGCTCATCGAAACAAAAGGTGGGTCTCGAAAAAGTCGATGGCGACCGGGGCTCGGGGAGGACCATAAAAGAAGCTAGTGTTAAAGGCAAGGCCAGGAATTGGTCGGGGCAAAGGGTACTTAGTCTTCAGATACTGGCCTACTAAAGGAAAAGATCAGCTGTGCCCGTGTTCGGTCCCAGTGTGCTGCACAAGCTGAAGAAATTACGAGCAGATTGTACAGTTCGTGATGACGAGTTTGACAGTTGCTTAGGGGAGGCTGACGGCTCAGTGTCTTGAAGGGAAGGACCGGCGGGAGATACATGTGGCCCATCATGGCTTCCATGATGAAAGCTCCCTCCCTTGACAGGAAAATTGGTAGTTCTATAAAACATTAATGGAAGATCAAACCAACCGTGTATAGAAGATTGCAGGATACAAATAGAACTTCCTGACATAAGCTGTCCATGTCGAGCAAGGAGCTGTTTGAACCCTGGGGTCACGGAAATCAAAAGAATAATGAAATGTATGACTCATGGAAAGATTCTTCATGGTTCCGATTCGAGAAAAAGTTACCTGATCCTGACGGGGAGGTGGTCTTGTGTGCTGAAAAGAACCGGACACCCTGATTAACTAATCAAAGAAAACAAGATTCATGAAGCTGCAAACTGAAGGGTGAGAAGAAACCTGGCTGGCTTGTATAAACAGCTCAAAACATACTTTGTATTTACGAATGATTGTGCACGGTAAGATTATACATTCTAACTGAAACAAAGAGGCAAACCCAATCAATTAACACAGATAACATGACTCGTGAGCTCGTAAGTATCTACTCTTCGCTACTACTCTAAATCTACGATGCATCTCCAGCTTCTGCAAAGACAAAGAATATCACCACGTCAGATACCCCGTAGAAGAAAGGTGCTTGCCTAGGATTCCCCACTGAATGATCACAGATGAAAGCAGTACCTTTCCCAGGGACGATTATGACAGGAGCCGCCTTACAGTGGTGAAAGCAATGCTCGCCAACACTTCCTTGAAGAACACTGCAAATATATTTCATCATGAGAGACTGTGGAGGAAGAAGGCTATTAAATAAGAGAGGAAGAGTCAGGATGAACCTTTTGATAAGGCCTCTGCCTCTTGTCCCCATGACAACAGCCACAGGCTTGATCCTCTCTGCTTCCCTGCAAATCACATGTCCGGCTTCCCCTTCAACAATCCGAGCCACAGTCCTCACCTTTACCAGGGCACAACATTCAGTTATGCACAAACAAAAGAGGCACATCCTCTCATAGAAAAACTTCGATGTAAACCCAGTGAAGGCAGAGTTGAACGGTTGAAGATGTTGCTAGATGCACCGGTTTATGAGCGTTTGCCCACATAGAACAACTCCTCCTGGTTTCTAATTGTCCATCAAAGAATGAAATTGTCGGGACAGTTTGGTGGTTAATCGCGTACACGGCCTAGAAGCTACTGCCAAAAATGAATTTTCATGGATAATACCAACTCTGTACATGGTTTAAGCACGCCATGCAGCATTATATATTTAGTAATCGTTACTGCATAGATTCAGATGGATAATCAGACTATGCAAAATCGAATCTTCATTGGACTTCAGCACTGAAAAAAGGAAAGAAGGAATTTGACTGAATCGGCGGTACAGAATGTTGAATAATCATCACCGTCTCATCTCCACAACTCTCTAGAATTTTAAGGAATTCTTTGTTGACAGGCTAATGCCAGAATGACCTAGAAAAGCTCTGTCAGCAGGGCTAGAAAATTCTAGCTAGATAAAGTCGGGGACTTCACCGACATAAGACATGTATAAATAGGGATGGGCTGACTTGTGTAGTCAAAGAAGAGAGTGAAGACAGAGAGAGAGAAGTGTGTGTGTGTGAGGCGTCAGCAAAGTGAGTGCAGTGTGTATGAGGGGGTGAGGTGTATAAAGTTCTTGAGGGGATCCAACAAGTGGTATCATAGCAACTCAATCTTCTAACTTATCTGAGCTACTGGTGGCTTAGGGAACCGGTGGTTAAGTTTCTTGTGCCTTCTCCAATTTAGTACTGCAGAGCTTGGTTAAGGAATCAAACTTGCTTGACGTTATTGAAATTTGGCCGGATGTGATCAGTGGAATTAAGAAGCTTAACGACCAAAATTGCATCACGTGGTCGACGTACACGGAGCCATACCTCCAGGGCCAAGACTTGTGGGAGATTGTGAGTGATAGTGAAGTCGTACCGCCAGAAGGTCCCGCAGCTCTGAAGAAGTGGAAGCCGTACCTCCAGGGCCAAGACTTGTGGGAGATTGTGAGTGATAGTGAAGTCGTACCGCCAGAAGGTCCCGCAGCTCTGAAGAAGTGGAAGATCGTATACGTCGACCACGTGATGCAATTTTGGTCGTTAAGCTTCTTAATTCCACTGATCACATCCGGCCAAATTTCAATAACGTCAAGCAAGTTCGATTCCTAGTACTAAATTGCAGAAGGCACCGAAGTTCTTCTGATACCAGTTGTTGGATCCCTAACCAGAACCTCTGATATCAATTTGTTGGGATCAGAACTAACACAGAACGTGATTGCTTTGTAGGATGATTCTCCCGTCACACCCAACATTACATTGGGGGACTACGAAGATTGAAAGGGAAACATTGAACGTACCATGGCGATCTGAGCAGCCTCCGCCGCGAGCTTCTCCATCAAACCCTGACTCTGCTCGTAAACGATCTTGTTCCCCAAACCTGCAACAAACCAAATCGAACATAATTTCACGCCGATCATATCGAATACAGAATGATCAGCAGGTCTCGTAACTGGAGACTGCATGGACGAGATGGAGCGTGTCGCCGACGCGGCAGAGGTGGATGAGGGCCCAGTCGAAGGCTTGCTTGCTGTTCGGGCCGTGGTCGACGGCCACCACTATGTCCCTGCCCTGCCGCCTCTCACCGGCCTCCCGCTCCAGCTCCTTCGGCACATCCGTGGCGACGGGGATCGGGCTCGGGAGCTTCACTTCCCTCCAGTCGTACACCTCGTCCTCCTTCAGCGTCTCCATCGCCAACCAAATCCTCTATCTCTTCCCCCGCGCTCCGTCTGTCTCAGCTTTTTGTACGCTCGCGGATTGACGGAGAGAATTGTATACGCCGCCCCATCAGTTTCCCAGTACTAAAGAGAGGATAGAATAAAAAATTATATTTTTAATTGCTACGTGGCACGTTTTCAAAGGCCACAAAACGACACTAGATAAGCTGCGAGACACTAAATGTTTCCCCGCGCTCACTTACCCTGCCATATATAAGCGGTTGAGGGCTGGCGCCGCGAAAAACCCTGACAGAGAGATCCAATTTCCCACCTCATCGTCATCGCCGTTCACGGGATTCAACCGCTGGTTTCTCTGTCCGCCGGAGGACGGGAGCGGGGAGATGGCGGAAGACATCGGAGAGAGAGTAGGCCCAATTTTTAGAGACATAAGGCGCTACTACTGCGACTACTGCGGAATCTGCAGATCAAAGAAGTCTCTTATCACCGCGCACATCCTCGCGTTACACAAGGTAACTCCGCCCTCTGGTGGCTCCTCGGTTCCAGTGAGTTCTTCCGGATCCGTTCAGATCCGATCTACGGCGAATGGCGGAAGTCTTTGTTGCGAGTTTGTTATAGCTCCTTTCTGTTCAGTATCCTGTTCGTTTGATTTCATGAGATATGCTTCGGCTGTATCTGAGCGTGTTCTTTGTGATCAGGATGAGATGGAGAAGGAGAAGGGACCAGCTGGAACAGGCGAGAGTGGCGAGGGAAAGAAGTTGAATACCTGCGAGGAATGCGGTGGGACGTTTAGTAAACCAGCTTATTTGAAGCAGCATATGCAAAGCCACTCTCTTGAGGTATAGACTGATCTTAAAATTTGCCATCCCGTGTTTGCTTATCCCAATCGTTAAATTTTAGTTCAAAAATGTTCTGGGCATGGTTATTTTGGCTAATCTTGTTCTTCTCGGTATGAAGCTGCCTTGGACTATGCCAAGGAGTGATCTCATGCCTGACATTGCATTTGGGAGGCTAATAGATCGGAGAGTTTATTCAGGGAAAAGATGTTCTTACGTAGATGTGCAACCTATTAAAAAATAAAAATAAAAATGACCTGTTTACTAGATGCTTTGAATTTTGATACTAAGTTCATGATGTTCTTGGTCGTGTTACAAGATCTGCTCTTTTATTTCTGCTGAAAGTGAACACACTTGCAGGGTGAAAGATATTTCAGTGGAGTGGTATTTTCATTTTCACCCATGTTTATTGGCGTGAAGCATTGGATCCCAATGAAAGAACTCCAAAATGCGAGAGGCTGCTTTGTTCCAACTTGAATGGATCAGTATCAGGTTAGGGGACTGCCTGAGAAGCTCCATCAAGTCGGCCTCCATCACGCAAGCTTTGGCAGGAGGTTTGAGGCACTAGATCGCTGTTATCAAATTGTAAATTGTGTATTTTTGTAGAATTTCAACGACCATGCCTTAGATTGTACATCTTTTCGTTCCCTCGCAGAGGCCATTTGTTTGTTCTGTTGAAGACTGCAATGCAAGCTATAGAAGGAAAGACCATTTGGCGCGCCACCTTGTGCAGCATGAGGGGAAACTTTTCATCTGCACAGCTGATGGATGCAGCCGTTCATTTGCCTATCAAGGCAACATGAAGAGGCACTTGAAGGAGTTGCATGATGATAAGTCTCCATCCACTACTAGAGGCTGTTCGAGCCAGAAACAGCACATTTGCCCTGAACCTGGGTGTGGAAAGATATTCAGATTTGCCTCACGGTTACGGAAGCATAAAGACTCCCATGGTAAGCTAACTTGTTCTTGGCAGACTTTTAACTGTTTTTGAATTCTTCTGCAATAACTTGTATTGATTTTGAGTTGAATGATTTCTGCTGCTGCAGTTAAACTTGAAGTTGCAGAGGCTTTTTGCTGCGATTGCATGAAGTCGTTCAGTAATGTTGATTGTCTGAAAGCCCACATCTTGTCCTCTCACCAATATATGAACTGTGAAATTTGTGGAACCAAGCAACTCAGGAAGAACATCAAGCGGCATCTCCAATTGCATGAGGCAAGACCTTCACCAGATTCGCAGTTGATCAAGTGCCATTTTCCTGACTGTCGGCATACATTTTCAACAGTGAGTTCAACATTTATCTTCACTGTAGACATATCTTTAAGTGCTTAGACAGTTAGGCCTTGGTTTCACAAGCTGAAACTGTTTCTCATATGCCTTCTAAAGCAATCAAATCTAAGGAAGCATGTGAAGGCAGTGCACCTGAAGCTCAAACCGTTTGCCTGTTGTTACCCCGACTGTGGGAAGAGGTTCTCGTATAAGCATGTCAGGGACAACCACGAGAAATCCGGGTGCCATGTTTACACTCCTGTATGTTCTGTGCACCTGATCTGAGTGTCAGTTTGACTATTGTTGCTGTTTGTGTGAATTTATCTATATTGACTGGAGGCTGACCTGGGTACTTTGAGCTAATGGATGCAATGATGCAGGGGGACTTTGTGGAGTTGGATGAGCAATTCCGCTCGAGACCAAGAGGCGGACGGAAGAGGAAATGCCCGACAATTGAATCGTTGCTGCGGAAACGTGTTACCCTTCCCAGTGAACTAGATTTCCTTTCAGACTAAATCCTGGTAGTGAGTTTGAAAGGGTATGCCACCTCCGGTTTTTTGCTGAAAGATTAACAACCGATAATGGCAGCTCCATTGGTTCATCCTTGTAAAAATTATGCCCTGATCCAAGCTCTCCTCCCACCCTTCTTTTCTGGGTACAGGTACTGCCCTGGCCACAGTTGTTTCTGAGTCAAGAACATAAATATATCGCATATATATTACTTATAATAGTAGTATGATCTTAAGAAAAACGCTGATTCTGTTGGTTGAAGTTATTATATTTTTCTTGGAGGAGGAAATGGTTTCATGCCAATGAAGTTGACCCCAAAACATGATCCTTGTGCCAACACCTGAATCTCAACAATTTATTTCAATTCTTTGTAAGTTGAGTTCTCACCACTGCCTCGTGGCCGTATATAGGTATCAACACAGTATTGCTTGTGTGTGTGTGTGTGTGTGTGTATAGAAGTGATTCAGGAAAAATGTTATATTTGGAAATGGGGGAAGAATCAATTCAACTTTTCTGTATAATTGGGAAGTGGAGAGCTGTTATTGCTGAATAATGTGATGTATCATTTATTTATTAGTCTCCCAATGGGTTACACCCGAAGACTTAGTAGTCCCCAATGGATGCTTCAATTCCCAACTGCCCAAGACTGTAAGGGTTAATGCATAACATATATTGAGTTGATTGTGTAAATTATCATTATTTTCAATCACCATTTAGATTTTACATGCATTAAGAACTGAAAGATATTTGCACAAAAATTTATTGTATATTATACACTGAATATTTACTCAAAAGACTGCAATACTGTCTCTTCCACTGATTCAACTAATTTTGCACATAGAAGGGGCATTGTAGATCTCTAATGCATACAGATAATAGTATGTTAAGAGGTAAGAGTCACATGGTTCATTGCTGTTCGTATTTAAGATACATATAAGAGAGTCTGATAGAATCAAAATATGAACTGATGCTATGGGTAGAACTGTTTGTATCGATTTTCCTTCTGCATGGTATGATGAGCTACTAGCCCGAATCTTCTGGGATCGCACAAGAGAGAAGCCATTGTTTTTTTTTTTTTTTTTTGGCAACACTAAAGGCATTGATGATCCATACTTGCTGTTGAAGTTCTTCTGTATTCAAAATAGGATCCAGTGAAAATTCCTTTGCCTGAGTGTTCTAGGATTCCCTCAAGTCCATCCTTTTAAATTCTGCAGAACCCGAGCTTGATCTCTTCAGAGAGATGGGTAATTAACTCAGTTCGTCGGTCAGGAAAAAATAAAAATTGCTGCGTTTCTGACTTCCCACAACAGATATGGCAACAGCAAAACAACAATCAGTTGGAATTCAATCTTGAGCTCATCGGACGAACAAGAACGAAAATCAGAAACGCATGCTTGTCAAGAAAGAGAAGCAGGAGTAGACATTGACAAAGGATTCACATCAGGAATTACTAACACACAGGTAGCTAATGTCTGCCTTATGCACAGGAAATTAATGGTGCATTTACTTATTTTCATTACAGACAGAGGAATTACAAATCATTGTTTAATAGATGGTATTTATTAAATTTCATAAGATGCTAAATCTTCGTTTAAAATATTATATTTTTAAAGCACCATTCAATAAAAAGGGCATGAAGATGGCGAAAGAATTGGGACTAAAAATAATTAAATTGAATGCAACTATTTTCGAAAAATAGGAGAGACGACGGTGGAGCCGCACCCAGGCCATGGATCTCAGGCTGTACCGTCGAAGCTCCGAACGCAACAGCATTTCCACGGCAGAAATGAGACCAACGGTGAAGAAGGAGAAGGGAGGGGAGGTGCTCAGAGTTTTAATGAATGGATTGAGAGATTTTCCTCACGATCAGGAAGATCAGATTAACGAGATGTTCTTGATCTCATCATCATCGCACCTTCTCCTCCCTCGACGACGCACAAAATGAAGACAGAGCACAATGAAATTTATGTACAGGATTACAGCATCTGTGACGAGAAGACCTCTGCTCCCACTCCCAATTGACAAAAGACCAGCCACAGAGAGAGAGAGAGAGAGAGAGAGAGAGCCGTCGAAGCCATGGGACTGGTAGGGTTTCAGATCTTCTTCTTATATATAGACGAAGAGAATAGATAATTACAGGATTTGCACTTATATTATGCCATATTTACAGGGAGGCCCTCATTTTAAGATCCAGCCTGTTTCAGCCCTCAAACGCCAGCCCAGGCAGAGTCCAACTAGCTGGAACACTGTGCGGAGACAGGGAATTGGAGGGCCCGGGCATGGCGGCTGAGAACAACGAGGTGAAGAGCAGGATCCTGGTAATTGGAGCGACCGGGAACCTCGGCCACCAGCTGGCAGCCGCCGCTCTGCGCTCCGCCCACCCGACGTTCGCCCTCGTCCGGCCATCCGCATTCTCCGATCCCGTCAAGTCCCGGACCCTCGGCACCCTCTCTGATGCTGGCCTCGTCATGTTCAAGGTTCCACGCTTATTCTTACCTATCTTCGCGCCCTAGTTAGTCCTTTGAGTCCCCAAATTGTTTACTTTCATTGCACCAAACTGCCGCCACTTTGGGTCCGGGAGGAAAGCTTTGAGCTCGATGGAGAGTCAGTTTCCGGGGCTCGAACAGAGCTGGAAGCCGATATTCAGTCGACAGACTCAAGATCCAGTGGGATATGATCGATCTCTAGGCCATCCCATCGAGCTGGACATTGTGTAAAAGATCGACTTTTGCTTGACTGAGCCTCGAGTTCAAGATGTTACTTAAATTTCGATCTAGATAGTTTAAGAATTAAGAATGTAGAAGAAGCTTACTCAGTCTTGTGATCTTGAGCCCAGAAGAATTGAGCTGATAATAGAATCTTTGCTCGCCTGCCGCTTGACATGGAAAGCGGAAATTGATCGTGTTACTGTTCTCTGGATTTAATGGGTTGTTTCTCAAAACTGCGATATAAGTTCCTTAATTCATTTGCTGTGGAGCAGTTTCATTTCAACAGATTCTATTCCTCCCTGGCAAATATGGCAATTTCCCTCCTGTTGGTGATAAGAGTTTTTTTTTTTTTTTTTTGGTGAGAGCAGGGTTCATTGGAAGATGAGGAGAGCTTATTGGAGGCTTTGAGGAGAGTTGATGTAGTGATCTGTGCGGTCCCTTCCAAGCAGGTTCTGGATCAGAAGTCGTTGATCCGATCAATCAAGAAAGTTGGGTCAATCAAGGTCGGTTCTATTTTGGTTCAAGTTTGAAGCTTGTGGACTCTTTGATTTCTATTTCAAAAACTGGTCTTTGTATTGTTCTATTCGGAGGTGGTCGTAGTAGTAGACGCCATTTCTTTTGGACACAGGCTTGTTCTTGTGCAGTGCATTCGGTATGTTTTGAAGTTATACTGTTAACACCCGGTTTCTAGTTGTTGGACTAGTAATTTATTCTTTGTGTAACAACCAATTCTTATCTACAACTTTTGCTGATGTTCTTAGTGAAATGTTGGACTTATGGGAACAAAACCGCAGCTTGATGGGAAACAAAAATGAAGTTGGAGGTTAATGGGGGATAAAGGATCAGATCAAAGAAAACTTACTGCAAGCCTGTGAACATTGGATGTAGAAATTTGATGTTGAATCTGAAAACCCATCAATGCCAAACATCAGTTTGTTTAGTTTTATTGACAATAACATTACCAATGGTGTTTGCTTGCAGAAGTTCATTCCTTCAGAATTTGGGTCGGACCCGGACAAGGTGCATGTATCAGGCATGGACTATGGGTTCTATTCACAGAAAGCCGAAATTCGGCGAGTGATAGAGGCAGAAGGCATTCCTTATACCATCATATCATGCAACTTCTACATGAGCTATCTCCTTCCTTCTCTGGTTCAACCAGGGTTGAAGGCACCCCCAAGGGATGAGGTCACAGTTTTCGGGGATGGCAATACTAGAGGTTATCTATCTTGGGTTCTTACTGATTCAACCTTTATCCTGACTTTCCACGTGATGAAGACATGCTTGTGGTTGATTTGATTCTCGGTAGTTTAAATAAAATGTTCATGGCTAAACGTTGTTCGAACTGCAAGGGCAGAGGACCAGATTCCTATGTGTTTTTCCTTCCATTCATCTTATACCGGCAGTCCTCATCGCCGTTCCTTTCAGGGATAAATCTAGACTGTCAAAGAGTAAGTGGTCAAGGTCATATGTGATGGATTTTGCAGGTGTCTTCATGAAAGTAAGTGATGTTGCAGCCTTTACCATCAGCACAGTGGATGACCCAAGGACGCTGAATAAGGTCGTGTATATGAGGCCACCTGGAAACGTATACTCCATGAACGAGCTTATCGAGATCTGGGAGGCTAAGATCGGGAAGAAGCTGAGCAAGAGATATATATCAGAGGAGCAGCTTCTCACTAAAATCAAAGGTAACTCAATACTCACAAGGCTTACTTTACATTTTCCTTTTAGCTATTGAGCTGCTTCTTTGAAAACCACTTTTCGGCTCATGACTTGAGATTTGTTACATGATGCAGAGACCCCTTACCCAGATAACATGCCTTTTGTTTTCATATACTCTGCATTCGTGAAAGGAGATCAAACATACTTCGGAATCGAGGATTGTGGGGGCTTGGACGGGACAAAGTTGTACCCGAACTTGACATATACAACGATAAGCGAATATTTGGACACTTTAGTGTAGCTGATGACTCTTCCTTTGCAGCTGAAGTTTAGCCATACATTACTTCTGTCAAGTTTCCTCAACTATCCTCTAAACTCCACCTTCTGTACCCGGAATATTTATGTAAGATTGGAACTTGTATCCTTGATTATTCGTGTTCGATCACAACAAAGACAATGAGGGCAACCTTTAATCTGCGAAAGAGGAAGAGGATATTACTAGCAAGGAGAAGTTCACCATTCCACCATACATTTGATCTCATTCGGAACAGACTGGTCCCAACACTATATAAAATGAACCAAATCAAAAACATCAGCATCTCCAGATAAATCCATCACTGTCAACTAACAAGAAACAACATAATGGATCAGCATAATATGAACATAGACGACGTTCAAATGCTGCCTAGCATCAGGTGGTAATCCTCAGCAAGGTCATGGTACAAAATACACCTGGACCTGGAACTCTTTTCTTTTTTGTTCAGTCATAGCTTCTGCAGGAGCTTCAACCCATGTCCATGGAATTAAGAATTGAATACGGTATGCTTCCTAAAGGTAAATCGTCGCTCTCACTTAACAGCTAATCCTCCTATATGACACGACTTTTATGGCCAAACACATTTCAATCACCACGAGGGCCATTGCTACTAGCAGAGGACCTCTTGCCACCATATCTCTGGAAAAATAAAAGGATTAAATCATCAGTCAATGCACTACAGTTGCACAGGTAATCTTTTATTAATACAGATATCGAACTATTAAATAATAGGAATGGAGGAAAAGCTCACCTGCTTCCCAATACTGAACGGGATGTACTTGTACTTGATCATGTGCGAGATTTGACGCCTCATGGTGAGGACGAAAAGAACAATCCAGTAGAAGAGCAGTATTGGCCAGAAGACAGGAACGTCAAACATGGAGAAGAAAGTCATCAGGAATGCTATGCAAAATGCAGTTGTTATCGAATGCCTGAAAAAAATGATAAAAGCATACATATCAACAAATTTGTTCAGTCTTCTACATATGATAAAGCATCAGAAAAAAGGTCTTTCCAGGAGGAGACCAGTCATGACAAAACAAAGAAAAATAATAATAAGAATAACTATCGCTTTTAGCCCATTCCATATTTGAAGAACTAGATCTTTATTGAAATCTCAAATGCTTCCTAGAAGCAGCCATTTCTTAACTGTAGAATTCAATTAACTATAACTAAAGCAGTAGTTCAATGGACATGGTGGTGACTTAATACAGAATCCATGCCAGGAAGCACATCAAACAAAATAGACGAGAGACAAAGAAATTGGCTAAATGCATTAAGCCTTGCATATGAGACTGACTTTAGAAATAATGAAACAGAAATTGCCAACATGTAAAACGCTTGAGGAATACCTTACAAACTTTAAAACGTTATTATAGTTTTTCAGTTATAGACCTCTGAATAGCTTCAAAGATAAAGACCATCTCACACATTATATAATAAAGGGGGAAAAACCTTGTCAGAACACCTAGCAATAGCCACTTAACTGTACATCAACAGCAATAGCAGCAGAGATGTTTAAGCTCTAATTTTAGACTTTGGCGCTCATGGAAAAATATCAAGAAACTCCAGGTAAGTTTCAAGACTTAAGTGCTATGCTTTAAGGCAAAATAAAGGTTTACGATGTTATCTAACAGATATCACATGCGGCAATCCCATAGAAGGAAATTGTTTTCATCCCAGCAAGTGGAAATAAAGGAATCTTCATTTCCAACCAATGAGATGAGTGATTGAAAATATGAAGCATAAGGGAGTGTGCATCTCTCCAACTTGCGGCTTTAGAGTTTGTGATGGCATCGGTGACGATCCACTCAATTTCCTCCTTCAGTCAAAGTTGCTGATATATCTATCCAAGTTAACCATATGCACTGCCAAAAGTGCACCTACCACATGCTTAAAATAGTGGAAGCACTTAAGCCACCATGAATGCAGCATAATACATGCCCCATCTGAAAGCCCAGCAGCATATCCCTTACATAATATTTAGAAGATCGCACATCTGGCAGAAGAAAGAGCCTAGAATTGGCCGTGCTCCTAGGTGGATAAGCTAAGCAACCTCAAATCAAGGACTTACATCTAACACAGTGGAGAACAGTGCCACATTGAAAACCATCGAATTGACATCACAAGCTCACTTATTCAATGTATAATTATAATCTCAATCATGAAGAGACCAAGGGCAATGTCAGCATCCACTCAACGAGAAAACAGCTTGAGAACTTTTCAATTACCAAAACTTGAACTCAGGCAACCGGCGAATGAAAGGCTTGAACTCGTCGGACCCTTTCGTCGGCAGCAGGGGCTCGTCGGTGACCTCGAGCCCAGGGTCGACAAGCGGCGACAGGAACCCGATCAGCAGATTCAGCATGTAAATCCCCAGGCCGTACGAGACGATGTAGAACCCCTGGACGTAGTAGACGCGGATGATGTATATCGCCGCGAGGACCAGGGTCCCGATCCACCGGTAGGTCGCGTGGGGGGTTGACTTGTCGAGGTAGAACTGGTACAACCTCCACAGATCGTGTGCCCACTTGTTCAGAGGCGACGAACCGCCCACGTCCCCAAGGCCACCGCCGCCGGCTCCTCCTCCTGCTCCCTCCATGTCCCGACCCACCTGCAATAGCGGAGACCAGAGGGAGTCAGATCTGAGGCCGATGTGCCGCCGGAGCCTCAAACCCTAGTGAATGGCAATCAGATGCCGAGTGCTAGGTGACGGAAATGGATATATTTGACCGATGGAAATGGCGGGCTGGGGGTTGAGCTGACCCGAAGAGAGAGTGATCGTTGAACGGCGAGAGAATGAAACTGCAGGAGGGGGTCACGACGGTGATGGAGGTGGCGGCGGCGGCGGCGGTCGAGCGATAAAGTTCCAAAACAATTTCTAATTTCTTTCTTCTTTCTTTTTTTTTCCCCTTTGGGCAACGGAGTGAAGAAATAAAAATTTTTGTTTATTTTCCAGCGTGGAAATTCTGATCCTCTTGTCAGTGTTTTGTTTTCCCGCCAAATAGCATACAAACCAAAAAGATCCGGATAGATTCCTATTTAAACAGCGATTCAACGTGAAAATCTAAATATTATAAAATGGATGATATATGGACCGTCACTATTACTGCAATCCATTTCACTTGCCAAAATAATAGTTATTTGCATAGAAAATTACGAATTATTTAAGAATTTCATGATCTACTATGAACTATTTTTTTAAGCAGAAAATCATGAACTATTCAAGAAATTTCTAATATATTATGCCGTTAATTTATCAGTTAATTATTGATTTGTATCGTTAATTTTACTGATTGTGCAAATGGAGTCTGATGTGATATCATATGTGACATCTATCTGATCATAAAAAAATTACGAACTATTTTCGAATTCTCTATTTTATCATGATGATGGACGTGCAAACAGAAATGCAAATAGATGTTATCTATTTTTATGACTAGATGGATATCACGTGTAATACCACGTTAAACTCTGTTTGCACAATCAGTACAATTAATGATAAATCAGCAACTAACGGTCAACATTAACGGCATGGTATATTAGGAAAAATATAATATGGTTCGTGATTTTTCAGACAAAAAAATAGTTCTTGATAGATTGAAAAATTCTTGGATGGTTCATGATTTTCTGGTCAAAAAAATAATTCATGGTAAATTAAGAAATTTTTAGATAGTTCATGTTTTTCTGCACAAATAACCCCAAAAGAAAAAAGAAAGAGATTCTTATTTGACCAAAAGGAACAAGTAGCATACGGTTCTATAATTCGCGAAAGTATTTGATAAAGCGATTATAACACATCTCAATGATACAGAAAGCTTTTAGTTGAATGATCATACTATGTAAACGATGCTAATGTATTATATCTGTACAATCAAAACTATACATTTATGATTATTAAATCTTAAAATTTCCCTTAAAATATAAAAAACCTATTAAATATTAAATCATACTTGAATAAATATATAAATAATAAAAAAATTTAAAAATTATAATATATGGTAAATTTTAATCGAATAAATATATAAATAGTAAATTCTAATTAAATACTATGCTAACATTTTTTTATATGGTAGTATCGTCTTATTGAAAAGGTGGGGAACACAAGCACAGTGATCCTACTATGTGATGACGTGGACGGAAACAGCCACAACCTTGGCTTGCGTCTTTTGACCGAGCACGCTGGGTTGCACTAAAACTGGACATTTTTTTTTCTAAATAAAAAATAAAATTATTAGAGAAAGAGAGCAGACCATTAGTATCAATCTTGTTTTATAATTTAAAAATTATATTTACTTTTATGTAAATTTTTTTTACTCCTTTTATCATTTCTTTCGTACACATTTTTAAAGTTAATTATTTTTTTTGCATGTTAATCGACAGAATTTTAGCCTTGGCTTGTTGCGTCTTGAGAGAGTGGAAGGACCAATCGGGAAAGTGCATGTGCGTGGGGCCCTTGTCGCCCTCTCATCTAATTCCCTCTCTAACGAACTCTTGAATGAAAGCTGCCATCTTGGCCCACTCAGCTGTGGCTGGAGGACGAGGAGGGAGGAGAAAGCTCGGCTTGTGTCGGAGGAGCCGCGGTGCGATGTGAAGCCCGGCCCACTCACTCTCTTTGCTCGCCGGATTTCTTCGGCTTCTCGGTTCCATTTCGCCTCTCCAATCCACACAACCCTATCCGACGAACGGGAAATTCTGATTCCTCCCCTCCAATCTCTAGCTCAGTGCCATTGCTTCTTGGATCTCTCTCTCCGGACGTAGAGAGCTGTCGGAGAATTCTGTCGTAACTATTGTGGGTCTCCGTTTCTCCTTTGTTCTCTCCGTTCAAGAGAAGTTTTTTTTTTGGAGGGGTTAATTTTTGTTGGCGTGGCGCTTACTTCTTCAACGATGGAGGAATTATTCTGGGTATCTGATTATTGATTAGTGGTGGGTTCTGTTTTAAATATGGCTTTCTGATGATGTTTAATCCTTCATTTTCTTCTTTCTCTTCGATGGATTAAGCTAAATCGTCGAATGAACGGTGAAAGAACTGAGGGTCATAAGTAGAGAAATTGTGTCTGAGCCTTGTCTTTGCATCTTTCTGGGCCCTTTTAGTTTTCCAAACAGAGATCGGGAATGGGAAACCACAGGAGAGGAGGCCGTTATTGTTGAATGAATGGAGTTCGAGACCAAGGATCTTGTTCTTATTGAACAGAAGGTGATTGAGTTAAGAAGTAGCAACCTCGAGATCAGTAAGAAATTTTTAAATATTTGATTCTCTGGAGTTGGTGACTGCTCTTCTTGGCTTTCCTTAGATCTATTATAGTGTCTGCTGTTCCTTCCATAATTCCCTCCATAATTTATGTTAGTTTGTGTTTCCAGACAACCTATCTTATTTCAAAGATTCTTGGAAAATATGTATGTGCATTCTTAGTTTTTTAAATAATTTGCTTGATTAGTAAACTCGCTTTAACAATCTAGGCTATGTTCCTTGGCTATAGATATTGCATTTTCTCATTTGCTTTAGCATTTTACGAGATATTATCAACTTTTTTCTGACTTTGTAGTTTTGTTAGAATTATAAGGATGTGGGATGATCAACCTTTTGCCCTTGACTTGAGGTTTCATGGTTTTTATTCTAATTCAGAATAAACTCAGATCACAACCCCTTTACATCGACCCACATTATGATGTCTAATCATGCCATATGATCCTATCATGAGAGCAAAGAATATGGCGTGCAATCTACCCATCCTTATCAGGCTGCATGGATGGCTCATTGGAGTCGGAGACACAGGGTGGCATCACTTGCTCAGAACAATCTATTAGTTAATCACAAGTCAAAGGAAGGCATTTCTCTTCCCCTGGCTAAGCGGCAGCTACCCTACCTCAGTGTGCCTGATGCTGCAACCGATGCCTCCAACTGCAGCAACAAGGAATTTACCAGAGTGCCTGTGGCAGGATCTGCCAATGTTCCTGATGAGGGCGTAACTGTCGTCTCACAATTCTCAAAGAAAGAGAGATTAGAAAATGACCAGCCCTTCCCCATGTTTGGCCTCTCAAAGACTCGAGAAAAGACTGGGTTTACCATGAAAGATGACATCTTATGTGGTCAGGCACTGGGATCCCAATTTAATTCAATGAGTTGGCTCAATGCTTCTCCTAGAGATCTTCTAAAGCCAGATAAGAAGTCTGTGTGGTCTACATCTTTGTATGAGACCCAACAACGAGAACATCTTGCCCTGGGAGGTACATCTCATGCTTTGGTTGAGAAAAACAGCTTGCATCTTTCAGCATCATTTAAGGATGAATTTTTTGCATCCAGCTCTAGATATTCAATCAGGTAAAGTACAGATAGGCTGGAGAAAGTGAATGGTTCAAGCTCCTCTTTGACTGCCAAGGGGCATAACATCAGCCTTCCCAAGTTGGAGTGTGATCAGTGTAATTATAATAGTAAATCTGCAGTTTTCATCCATCAACAGGATAATGATCTGTTGACAAGCAAAAATCAGTTAGCCTTCTTTCTTGGTGACAATGTGTATCAGAGAAGCCTAAGGAATTGTTTTGCGAGCAGGCTCTTCCAGAGCCAAACCTGTCCCTTAGACATTACGAAGGCAGAATATTCAACTCGACCCTTCTTTGACATGGAGACTATGAGAATGTGCAGCACCACTGTAGACTCTGTGGAAGGCTCCAAGTTCCATCGAACAATGGAGGAGTTGTTCTTTACTGAGAAGGAGACCGATGCTAACTTGTCGAGAGCAGGTAAAATCATCAGGGAGTCCACGTTGTCCACCACTGCCCAATTTAAAGGAAGTACCAACACCTTCACAGAGGTTCCCAGGGCATCCCGAAATGGTGGGTTCAAGAGAAACCAGCAAGGAGTGAAGTTGCAACCTCTGTGGAGCTCCACAGATAGTGAGGTGAAGGAGAACACTGTTGATTTGAAGAACGAGTCTTCACGAAAAACTAATGCTATGGTCATGGACACTTTAAAGGAGGACCATCCTTGTGGTAAGTACTGATGGATCCATCATCTCATGTTTTGAGGATTATGGCCATGTCTGGTTTTATCAAAGATAAACATCCTTGGGTTTTCATTGTTTTTCTTTCCTTGCCATGCCAGATGGATCAAATAAAGGAGAAAAGGGGTTATTTTGCAGTTTGGGACATTTTGTAACTAGACATGTCCTGTAAATGCAAGGTGGCATGGTTTTACCCTTTTTCTCCCTCTCTTTTGTAAGGGAGCACAAAGCTGGGTATGATCTCCTGGTTTTTCTGGAGCCAAGCTCTTTTTACTCCTCAGTTTATGATGCTTATTAGATAATATAACATTTTGCTCTAATCAGTCATGATCTCTAATGCAGGTAATGAAGTGTCACTTTTAAATAAGGTAACTTCCATCTTCGGCTCTTCCATTGCTAGTTATGATTGTTTTGATTTTCTCGAGGTTGGACCTGCTCCACATTTAATAGAAGTTACGTGCACATGCAATTACGGTCTTCATAGTCAAAGTGGAATCTCTGTTACTTTCAGAAAAGGGAAGTATCTATTTCATGCTGCCATTCATTCCATGAACCTGATTGTTGATATGACTTCTCAAATTGAGAATTGTAAGATAAACTTCCTTTAATCTGGACTTGACCAGTTGCCACCGATGTCCTTCCTCTGAGATAGTTTAAACACCAGCGAAGGATCATTTTATCCAGTAAAAGTAACGAACAGAAAAGCGTACATATGTGTTAAATACATACATATGTTTCTCTGTCTCTGTGTTTGTGTGTGTTGAAGGACCATACTTAACTCCAGTCTTACAAAACATTGTACCAGAAATTTTTATGTATATGGAAGTGCATCTCTAGTACTTATCTATACTAGAATTCCTTCCAGCTGCTGTTGTATCTGAATCATTGGCTACTGTTTAATATTTATTGCAGGACTGTGTAAGTTTCCCAAAATTGTTAGCATCAAGAGCAGCAGCAGGGTTTACAAGTGAAGAAGGGAGTGGCAGAAAATGCTGACTTAACATGTTCACGTTGGAACTATCTCGCACTTCCTCCAGCGATTTCATGCTCTGCAAATGATAAACAACCGAGCTCATC
Source organism: Lagerstroemia speciosa (assembly GCA_037672795.1). Lineage (NCBI taxonomy): Eukaryota > Viridiplantae > Streptophyta > Magnoliopsida > Myrtales > Lythraceae > Lagerstroemia > Lagerstroemia speciosa. The sequence continues at coordinate 3,940,404 of CM075287.1, read as the reverse complement.
GAAGACCCAGAGCTTGGATGCAGCGCTTCTTATCCCTGACGCTGATGGGCAAATGGCCACCAATTCAAAATCAAGATCGACTCAGTGTGTGCCTGACCCAGGGAGCAGGTGGATGAAGCGGCTCAAGATCAGTGGGTTGGAGTCTTTGTTAGCCCGTGGCACTAAGACCTCAAAGATGGAGGAGGCAGCTTCTTCCTCCAAGAAGCTCAGCCCTCTCTTGGAGAAAACCCTGAAGCGGGCCATGACTGGCTCGGGGCCATTGATCAGTGATAAATTTAGATTCTTTGAGAAGACACATATCCCATTCGGCCAGAATGAACATTTGGTGATGAAAGGTGTTGGGTCTTCTTCAACGAACAAATCGATGGGAAAGAGTAGGGATCAGCTGCTCTCCTGTTCATGGATAAGGAGGTGGTGCCGCAATCCTTCGCAAGCTCAGAGGAAGTGTGAAGGAGAAGAAGCCTCCTTTGTGTTTTGTGAGCCCCGGAGCCTGAATGCCTCGCTCAGTGAGACTCAGAAGCAGCAGTTCCCAAGCATAGCAGCAATGGCTCTGATGGGCACGGCATTGAGCAGGTTCCATCCCTATGAGATTAAGAAGAGGGGGGACTTCTATGGTCTGGAACACCAGGTAACTGAAGGTAACGGGTGGATTTTCCCAATGGGTGCTCCAAAGAGAGGATGAACCTTTGACATAGGAGTTCTTAGAGAAATCCTGTTGGAAGCTATTATCAGGATTGAATTTGATAATGCACATGGTGATTGCATGCAGTTTGAGAGGTTATGATTGAGTGGGGTGCTTTGATGCCTAAAACCACAGTGATACTTATATGACTAAAATGAATAGAGAATTCATTACACGTTGGCGGCTAGAGCACAGGGCGTCGGGCATTGTCATTTGGTTTTTTGATTGTATGCCATCTTCATTGCTTTATAGGATGTCTGATTGATTCAATATTCTTAATACCATGGCTCGAGATACAAAAAATTTGGCTACCTCAATGAAAATCCATTGAATAAAAATCATTTCTAGGAGAATAATAAATTAAGGAAAAGAAAGTGCTAGTACAACAACAAGTTCATCATTTGTCTCATAATTCCCAGTGAACAAAACACCAACTTGCAGGCGCTGAACAAGTAATCTGATACATTGATTGAAAGAGGAGAAACAAAATGGAGCAGCTTAGGTGTTGGTAGCCCTGGTGTATATCTGCTGACTTGAGTGAGCAGAAACCATCCTGATCAAACCTCTAGCCATCAGTTCTCTTATTGCCTTCCTAGCGAGAGACCCATTAATCTGCACAATTTTTTACAGAGCGAATCAAGAAAGTGAAATTTACAACATAGCAAACCAAAATAGCACTTAATAGAAAAGGCAAACCAAAATTAGTGCCGGAAAGAGCAACTTCATCACTTCAATCTATTCTGCGCAATTCTCATTCGTCAACTATAAATTTTATACTACAAAATAGCCAGAGAATCTCACGCTTGGGTAACTGGTTCTCAGGAAGGCCCCGTAAGAACAGTACTATGAGTAAGAGTACTCGCACTAAACAGATTGATTCCTACAAAAGGAGGATGATGGAGCATCTACACCTTAATAGGCTAACAGACTAATGCTTCTCTATGCTAGTCCCATTAAAAAGAATCAAGCAATCAGAGCAGAACAATTTTCTAGATAGATCTTCATCAACAGTCGTGTGGAAACAGAAGAGAGTACCCTCAAACGGTCAGAAAGGATGGAAGGAGTGATGAGCTTGTATTTGGGTGCCTCAGAGAGAAGCTTGTCATAGGTTGCCTGGTCAAAGAGAACCATGTTGTTCACCTTCTCCTTTTGCTTTCCCTTGCTCCACTTCTGCTTACCATTATCAAAAACTAAATACGTGATGACCAAATCTAGCCATTAAATAAAATAAAAAACAAAGCTGGCAGGTCTGAGATAGCCATCAACTCCTTGAAAATTGGACAAATAACCTACTTCTCCAAACGCAAACAAAACAACAACAAAGAAGTTGAAACACCATGCACACACATGCCGATCATATACATTAATGTAAATGGTGACCAGCAACCTCGTTTCTTCAAGTATTCCAGTATTCACCAAAACACCATTAGAACAACCAACAGACTATGAAAACCGGATAAGGTTGCTTCTTTTATGTAGATCAGGCCATAAAATAGAGTCATCTTCATGTATACGTTTAATACAGCATCAAAATCCCAATTGTCAAACTTGCAAATTTTCAACAAATATATGAAGAAAATTCAAACTTTGGCGCAGGAGATTATAATATGTGAGTTAGCGCATTGAATCAGACATATCACATCTTATATCTAAACACCAACGAATTCCACCATGTGTTCAATTTTTTAGGAGGACAATGGAATTCTGCCCTCCCCAATATCATGTTCCTCAGCGAGCTGCAAATTGTTTAATCAAAAAATCGAAGTGATCACCAAGCAAGGATTTTTTTTGGCAGATAGAGAGAAAAGAGGACCTTCTTCTTCTGCTTGCCACCACCGGACTTGGCGGGCTTGGAGGAAGGGGGAGGGGCCTTATCCTTCTTAGGTGCCTGCAATCACCTCAATATATATTACATCTGTCGAGATGGAAATCAATGCAAACAAGAGCACGAAATTTTAAAATCACGGAGAGGGAAGATTCGCGGCTGCAGATGATCCCAGACCAACAGGATTCAGAGTAAAAACGTTCAGGCAAGTAGAGATCAGCGTACGAACCATGGAATCTGATCTTGAAAAGCCTAAGCTGCGGCGGAGGCTGCCAGATAGAGCAGAGCCCACGAGGAAGTCAGAGGAAGGCAGAGGATGGCAGTAGACCGATGCTAGGATTAGGGTTTTTGATGGTACCAAACACAGGTTGGGCCCGCTCAAGTTTTTATGGGCTGGCCTTGGGCCCAGACGCAGGCCCATGGACTACCCAAGCAATATTAAAGAAATCGAAGGAGGGATTTAATTTCTCGACTGTTTGGGATCTCCCAAGTCACTTCTGCTCTGTCCTTAAAAGTGCACTCATTGACTAATAGTGAGTCTTAAAGAGGAGATTGAGATGTTCTTCCATGCTTGTCAGCAGAAGTTTGGTCTGGAAGAGGAGCATGCATAATCCAACTCAATACCTTACTACAAATCGAACGTTCCCCAAAACCGAACATCTGCAGGCCATCTCTGTATCATCAGACATCAGAGTGCCATGTATGAAAAATAGACACACGTGCTCAGCATCTTTGGAGAGCCTTCTCCAATCGGTGTAAAACATCGAAAATGCAGACTTCTAGAAAAAATCTCATTTCAAGGATCGCAAATACCTAAGTGAAGAGATAGAAACAAACAGTGATTCGAGGTCCATGTCGCCCAAGAAAGGACATGTTAAACAAATCGTGACCATTTTGTCTTGTACAGATCCCAATTCCCACACAGGAGAAATTCCGCTCATCCAACAACTAAGAACCAAAATTAGTACCATCAAGATGATCCAGAAAAATAGAAATAAACAACAAAGGCAGCTGATCAAGAACAAGGCAAAGAACTCATTTTGCATAACATAGAAGTTGTTTTCACATTGTATCCATCTAAAGAGAGATTATCTTAAGGAGATAATAGATTTAAAATTCAAATGAAAAACTTTCCGCAGCTCGACCGGCATTGGGCTGAGCCCGTACTAGATTGTTTGATTTAAATGTTACGCTTCGTCCTGAGCAGGCCCTTACCACGACGCTTGCCTTTGCCCATCTTGAATTTTTTCTTCAGCTTCTTCCCGATGATGCCAACTGGCTTCAAGGAGTTCTTTGTTTGAGTACCATCGGCCATTTCTACATCTGCGAAAGGACCATGAATGGATTCTTAGACCCTCATGACATTAAGGAAACATAGTTTGTGCCAACAATGAACTGAGAAGAGAATCATCAAACTGAGAGAAAAAGCATAAGCCCATTCCCACTTGCACACAATCAAGCTGCAAAGGATTGGCAATTCAAAGTAGCCCTTTTTTTTTTGGCACTGACAAAGTAGCTTACTTATTCATTCGGAAACCACCAAGTAGATATTTGAACAGAGAAGAAACAAGATTAGTAAATAATTGAGGCAAAGATGATGAGTTACAAGGTCAAGGACCCGAAATAGAGCTCTTGCGATTCAGCTTGAAAAACACGATCCTGATCCTTGGACATAGATAATGGCCCAAAAAGATGCAACATTTGGCTGATAGAATCCACGAAATCTAGATGGGCATGCAATCCATCAAATGCAGAGATAAGCACCCGCTTGCATTGATCAAAGATCACATGCTTTTTCTAGAGCTGAAAAATAGAGAGGAGCGTGAAAAGCCAACGCTCATAACCAAGAGGGAAGATGCTTCAAACCATATATTCCACATCAAGCCCTTTAATAAAAAATCTTCTTCTACTACGTCTGGGAGAAGTTCATGAAGCATCAGTATTCTACTATTTCTCCTCGTGGCCTCCCTCACAACTTCAGAGCTCAAAGTTAACAGATTGTGCTAATGTTAAAATCAACCCTGTAAGGCCCTATAATGGCGTACTAGAACAAACACGACACTTGACCCAGCCTTGGCTTTTAGCTTCTTCCAAGAACCGCAGTACACACGATCAAGTTCATGAAACTTATCAGCAAAGTTTCACTAGCAAAACACATGGTTTTCGTGACATGTTTAAAAAGGTTAGCATTTGAGGATACCCACTACTCGATCAAATCGCTACAGCTCAAGAGCCAACACGAATTCGTTGAAGACATGCCAAAGGCACCGATCTAGGACAAGAATAAACAAATGATTAGGGAAGAGTCAGACTTCAGCGAACGGTGATTACCCGTGGACGAGCTGGTAGTGGGAGCAGGAGCAGTATCGACAGGATCGGCAGTCACGTCCATGGAGGTGGGGGCAGCGTTAGGATTAGGACGGACGGGAAGTTTAGGGGCGGCGAGGGCGGCTTCTTGTGCGGCGAGCTTGGCGGCATCCTTCTTATCGTAGAAGGGTTCGACTAGCTCCCTCCGGATGGCTCTCAGCCTCTTCTCTTTCTTCGACCTCAATGACTTCGCCATTAATACTCCTTTCTTCGTCTTCTTCTGCTCCGCCGGCGCCCTCTCTCTGCTCCGCCTCTGCTTCCGATCGCCGAAATATAAACCTACCCGCCTCTGTTAGCTCCGAGAGTCTCTAGGGTTTTCCATCATGAGAGTTGCAAACTAAATACTAAATAGCATCCGACCGGACCGGATCGTCCGGTTTGATTGGCAGGACCGGATTGATTTTCAGATTTTTCAAATTTTCCTAAAATTATTTTATAACATTATCCAATAAAAATCCAATAACAATAAAATGTGTTGGGCGTAAAAGGGCTTCATTGATCTTAAGCCCATTCTACCACTGGGGCAAATAAAGATTTCCAAAGTTTAAATAAATGAATAATTCAGATATGCAAATTTTCTAATTCTATTTTCCTATGTACGTCTAATAATTACAAAAGAACCTAGCTCTTAGTTACAGGTTGAGGAACATGAGCAGATGAACTGATTTAAAAGTGAACCTGGTTTGGATATGGATACAAATCATAATCTCAAAATATGCATCACCGCTACTCTAAGATCAAAAGTAGGTCCAAGTCCCTGTTGGAGAAGTCTCCGATTCCTTTCATTCCCAACCGAGTAGATACAAGTGGTGAAGGCGATCTTGTAGATCGTGGATTGAAGAGACCTTCCTCTCACGTGCGCAGTCGCCCAATCTAACTCACAGTTGCAATCCCCTGCCGTCCTCGAAATTTTCACCTCCTCCAAAATGGAATTCCAAGCCTGTCCTGTGGTTGGGCATGTAAAGAAAATATGATCCCGTGTTTCACAATCCCGTCCACATAATTCGCAAAGTTGATGTGGAATTTGCATCCAATGAGATATCCTATCTTTAATTATTTCAATTTTTGATTGACTATAAAACATATTCTCATAATTTTAATCTGTAATATCTATATTCTTAATATAGTGAAAGGGGATTACAGCCCTCTTCAGCCGTCACGTGATGACTTCCTGTAATTTTATTCTATTTTTTAAAAAAATTTCTATACGGTAAGATGCATACAACCCACCAAGCAGTAGTTTCATGTCAAATTTCTTTTATTTTTTAAAACTTTTATGTGCGGTGGGCCCCACACATCCTCGTCTCGGCCGCCCCTTTTTTTTTTTTCTTTTCTCCTCTTTATTTTCCATTCTGTTTTTATTTTCTGTACGAGTAAATCGAATAAAATCTTTTACTTTCTGTAAAAACCAATTTATCTTTCCGTACTGTATGATCTATACCAGAAGTATATATGCTCTTCATATTATTATATATTCTTTTCACCATTATTTTATTTTAATAAATTATACATATTTATATTCTTAATAATTTATATTATTACCACGAAGTACGGATTTTACAATGATTTACGTGTTGAGCACAGTTTATACTTTATACAGAAGATTCTATGCTGTAAGCCGCCTTCCCTCTTTCTCTCTCTGTCCGTTTTGGGTAAGTGACGTTCAGACGATGAAGAACGTCGTTTTCTTATGCCAATAATGTCTCGGTCTCGGTCGTTAACGAGCAAAGTAAAGGTCTTCCAAGTCGGCTCAGTCCCAAAGGACCCACTGTAGTGCGCGTGCCAACTTTTTGTGGGAAAATATTAGTTTATGCATTATAATATTAAAAAAATTTCAGGTTGCGTTAGTTATTGGAAAACCATGATAAGGAGAAAATTTAATGTGTAATAATTGTATTACGCGATAATATTTATGTAGTATTAAAAAGAATAAGATTTTGTTATTTTTTTAGAAATTTTTTATTATTTCTAGAGTTTTATAAAAAAAAATTAAGATGGTTAAATTCTATTAGTTTGTGATATTATGTAAGCATTATTAGGTGATATACATGTTATACAGAAGACTCCCTCTCTAATGTAACACCATCTAATACATAGTATATATAGTTCACGAAAGTAGGCATCCTCAAGTCCGAATCTAAAGGGTACACTTCTAAACGGATCTTTAATTGTGTAAAAGAGATTCGAACCTAAGACTTTATATTCAGCAAACCACGTGGAAGTTAGCTAGGGATCACTGCACCACTACTCACTTTAGTGATCGGTCCACAAGGAATTTCGACAATGGAAATCAAACCCCGATCTCTTAATCTAAGATAGAGAGCGATATGCTGACCTTCTTCGGAAGATGGGAACGCAGGAACTTGGTAGCTGCGCAAAAGCTTAAGCTACAAAAATATTGACCTTCTTCAAGCTGCTGTATTTGAAGGGCTTCCATATGTGCTTCTGAAGAGAGTCTCATTTCCATGCATCTCTTTCTGCTCTGGTCTCTCCCATTCCATCGAAACAGACCCGAAAGCTCCCTCGGATCTGACCCGAACACGCTCCATTAACTCAGCCAGCACGGATGGAGCTCCGGCTCCACTGCACCGCACTGTCATGGCTTCTCCTCTGCATCACCTTCACCGCCGCCACCACTACTCCTGTCTCATTCTCTGCAGCAGAAGTCCTTCGCAGCAATGAGACTGATCGGCTCGCTCTGCTGGAAGTCAAGGCTAGAACCGTTGACACGCTCGGGATCCTGGGCTCGTGGAACTTGAGCGTCCACTTCTGCCAGTGGTATGGAGTCACATGTGGCCGGAGGCACCAGAGAGTCACATCCCTGGAGTTGCAATCCCTGCAGCTGTCCGGGACCATATCCCCACACGTCGGGAACCTGAGCTTCCTGAGGACACTTAATTTCCAGAACAACAGCTTCGTCTCAGGGATTCCCCCCGAAGTCGGCTACCTCTCAAGGTTGCAGGTTCTACGCCTTAACAACAACTCGCTCACCGGTCCCGTTCCCCCGAGCGTGGCCCGCTGCTCCGAGCTCATCAGCTTGATAGTCGCTCAGAACATGCTCGAAGGGAACTTTCTGGCAGATCTCGGCTCGCTGTCAAAGCTTCAAAAGCTCGACCTGCGAGGCAACAACTTAACAGGGGCGATCCCGCTCTCAGTAGGAAACCTGTCCTCTCTCGAATACTTCATGGTGTCGAGGAACAACTTGAGCGGTACAATTCCGGGCACGCTTGGCAACTTGAGAAACATAAAGCAACTTGCTCTGGGGGAGAACAACTTTGCCGGCACTGTTCCACCGTCGATTTTCAACCTTTCTTCCATGGAGCTTCTCGATATGGGTATCAGCCAGTTGGAGGGTAACTTGCCTTGGGACCTCGGCAACACCCTTCCGAATCTCAAATTTCTCTCAGTAGGCTATAACCGGTTCACCGGACCCATCCCCAAGTCAGTGTCCAACATGTCCAGCCTAAACTTCTTCCTAATGGTCGCGAATGGCTTCACTGGGGATGTTCCGTCTCTCACAAGAGCAAGCGAGCTCTTGTGGTTCCACATAGGCGGGAATCATCTTGGGAGTGGGCAAGCTGGCGACCTCGACTTCCTCTGCTTACTGTCGAATTCCACGAGTCTCTGGGCCGTGGATGTAAGCCAGAACAATTTCGGAGGGACAATACCCGAATGCATCGGTAACCTTTCCTCCACTTTCAGTATGTTCTCGTTGAGTGACAATGCCTTGTCGGGAAGCTTGCCAGGCAGCATCAGGAATCTCATCAACCTAGAGTTTCTGTCAGTGTGGGGAAACAACTTATCAGGTACCATTATTCCGGAAATCGGAAACCTTAGAAACATGAAGCAACTGGATCTCGCATCCTGCAGGTTCACCGGAGAGATTCCAGACACACTCAGCAACTTAACGATGATGACTCACCTGTCCTTGCGGGAAAACAATCTCTCGGGCTCCATACCTTCTTCTCTGGGCGAGTGTAAGAGCCTAATATTATTGGATCTTGGAAGTAACAAGCTTGCCGGTGCCTTACCACCTGAGATTATGCACCTCTCTTCCCTTTCGATCTACGCTGACTTCTCCAGGAACAATCTGACTGGTGAGCTTCCCATGGAGATCGGGAATCTGAAGAATCTGGGTGAACTAGACCTCTTTGGGAACAGCTTCTCCGGTGAAATTCCGGCTAGTCTTGGGAGCTGTATATCGCTGGAGCAACTGTACATGCAGGAGAACATGTTTACGGGTCCCATACCCTCAACCTTGAGTTCCTTAAGGGGGATTCAAGCAATGAACCTTTCCAGGAACAGGCTTTCCGGCCAACTTCCCCGGTTCCTGGAGGACCTTCCTCTCGTGAGTTTGGATCTATCTTTCAATGACTTCGAGGGCGCTCTACCTACACAAGGAGTCTTCACAAATGTGAGTGCAACATCGGTCGTCGGAAATGCCATGCTCTGCGGAGGTCTCTCAGAATTTCATCTGCCTAAATGCAAGACAGTCAGACCAAGTAACAGCAGAGTGAAAATTATTGTCTCTTCCACAGTGTCGGGGATTCTTGGAACAGTCCTGGTGCTGTCAGTGCTTTGTTTCTTCTGGCGAAGGAAGGGGAGGAAACTGCTCACTTCAGGCTCCTCCAAGTATGGCCACTTGAAGGTTTCTTATCAGAGCCTAGTGAAAGCTACCGACGGGTTCTCCTCCGCCAATCTCATCGGAGCTGGCAGCTTTGGTTCAGTGTTCAGAGGAGTTCTTGACCAGAATCAGGGGTTCGTTGCAATCAAGGTGCTTAACCTCGCCCGCCACGGAGCATCCAAGAGCTTCACTGCAGAGTGCGAAGCATTGAGAAATATCAGGCATCGCAACCTTGTCAGAATACTCACCGCATGCTCGGGCATCGATTACCAAGGTAACGATTTCAAGGCCCTGGTATACGAGTTCATGGTCAACGGGAGCCTGGATGAGTGGCTACATCACCCACAAGACTTGAACCGTGGAGGGAGCGAAGGAGCACCGAGGCGGTTAAGTCTTCTCCAAAGGGTCAATATCGCTATGGATGTTGCTTGTGCTTTTGACTATCTCCATCATCAAAGCGAAACGCCCATGGTCCACTGTGATCTGAAGCCAAGCAACATCCTCCTTGACCACGAGATGAACGGGCATGTAGGCGATTTCGGCTTGGTCAGGTTCCTGCCAGAAGCCACCCGAGAGTTCATCCATGATCAGACAAGCTCCATTGGAGTCAGAGGATCCATTGCTACATAGCGCCCGGTAATCACCCGACTCTATCATATACCATAGTAATCATTTATCCATCTTCTTCCTCATCAAATGAATTTACTCAGAGAAATTCTTCCTGCAGAGTATGGTGCAGGAGCCGAGGTGTCAACTGATGGAGATGCGTACAGCTACGGGATCCTTGTACTGGAGATGTTCACGGGAAGAAGGCCGACCGATGACATCTTCAGCGATGGACTAAACCTTCAATCATTTGCCAGGGCAGCTCTGCCCGAGCGGGTCATGCACATCGTGGACCCGGTCCTGTTTCAGGATTGCCAGGACCAGGAGAACGTGCGAGGCAACAGCAGGTTCCTTGAGATCCAAGAATGTCTGGCATCCATCGTGGAAATAGGAGTGACCTGTTCTTCAGAATTGCCCCAGGACAGGATGAGGATGTCCGATGTTGTTGTCGCACTCCAGGCGATCCGGAAGAAGCTACTTGCAGCATTTTAGCATCTCGTGGTACATCAACATTGATAAATGAATAATGGCATTGCCGCTTGTTTCGTGGATGAAAATTCTTCTTCCCAAGTATCTCTTCCTTCATCATTGAAAAGAAGTCGGAGTGGAAAGGCCTGTCGATCTCGATCACTTGTTAATTTCACATAGGAAAATCGTGTGCCAGTTTAATGCATAGTGAGAAAGATAGCCGAGCTACCTACCGCAGACATTTAACATTTCTTAGGAAGCTTGGACTTCCAAACTTTAGCTTTATAGCTTGTGTAACGAGAGAAACCAGTCGAAATTCCCATTGAGTAGATAAGAGAAGGTCGAAACGAAGTTGGTCTCAGCAAACAAGCATTTCTCGATGGCCCAATTGATGTGATCTCAGATTGAAAACCGTAGCCGTACATGTAAAGTCGAAGAAAGAAATGGGATAGTGTGGTCCACAATAAAGAAGGAAATGACAGAAACATTGAAGAAATTGGAATACAATATTTGTTTGCTCATGTTACTTAGAACTTCCAATCAATAACCATAACTGACCGGAGAGAAGAAACACATCCCCATCTATTCTTTGTGGGCATTCTAACTCTCAACACCTGAACAGATGATGTTCGGTTCAGTTCTCGCAGAGGAAAAACCCGACACTGGCCAATCAAGAAAAAGGGAGAGTGCGGCAAGCACAACTGGGCAGCAAACAGCAAATGGTAAGTCTGTCTGCGAATGCATTACAGGCCTTCGAAAAACCGCATGTGGTCTTCGAATGTTTCCCCGTGGCGGATCTTGGTGATAGATCCATCTTCCTCAACCTGAGACAGAAGTTTGATCTTGTCAGCGGATTACCAGACACCTTTAAAGGCGCACAATGATCGACCCAAACAACAAAAAACAGAAGCTTCAGTTTGAATAACTTAATCTCTGGGTAAAGAGCGCTTGACTGCGAGATAAATCGGTTCTGGATAGGCAGAATCTGGGAGAGAATTCAAATTGCATTATTTTTTGGAAAGAAAAAAGAAAGGAAAGAAATTACGCGAAGTAACTGCTTAAGTATAACAATAAGTTCTAGATATACGATCTTTCTGAAGATGTTCAGAACAACAACAGGATCACATATTACATGTTCACTTGGACTGAGTGGATTAAGATTTAATCATAGTCCGAGTATTACACGATTAACATGAAATCAATAATGCACTACATAGATAGATGTAGAGCAAATGGACAAAAGGTACGTGTACTTTTCGTTCTTTTTTTTCCCTGATAAGTTATGTGTACTTTTCTAACCAATGTAATTATCCAACTCGTAACAGTAAATCAGAAATAAATAGGAACTCATGCTTTCCACAGAAGAAATGACAACTAAGTCAGAAGAATGTATGTTTTTAAAAGTCAGGGATTAACTTACCCAATACTCGGGAGGGCGCATCTTCAGATTGTATGTGGATGCCATGCTCATGCAGTATGCACCAGCATCATGGACTACAAGACCAGCTCCCTGTACATGGTGGTTCTTTGTAAGAAAACTGATTATTCAACAATTCCCGGTTGTTCACAGGAAACGTGATTATTCATTTCTCTTTTGACTTATCAGTATGAGTAGAGGTATTGCCTGAGCTGGAGTAGTAAGTTCTCTGTCCTTTCCAAGGAAATCTGCAGACTCACAGACTGGGCCCACCACATCAAAGGTCGAGGCCTCAGCTCCGGGCGGAGGAGGAGAAGTCAACTCTATGTGCTGATAAATCAACCAAAATACATAAAAAGATGGTATGATAGTGTTAGAGGTGGCCATGTTTTAGCCTTCTTTTTGACCAAGAACTATCCATGCATCCCCACAATTTGACTGAATTTCTGCGAATATGAAGACTCATATTTCTTTGACTAACAAAAGGAAAGATGAAGAAAGTTCCTCATTTTGCAGCGGAAAACTCCTCACATTTTCCTTTTTCACATGTAAAAGTTTCAGCTTTGATGACAACAAGCAAATACATTTTTGTTCACTGAAAACATTTTCATATCCGGAGGCGCCAGAATCTCCAGTTGTGCAAAGTAATCGTATTTGACAAGAAGGATCTCTGTTTTGCTGTACCTGGTACGCGCCATAGAGACTGGGCCGGATTAGTTCTGCCATGCTCCCATCAATCACGATAAAATTCTTTGTGCCATTAGTTTTGACCCCAGTTACTCGATTAACAAAGCAGCAAGTATTTGCAATGAGTGATCTTCCTGGCTCAATTATGAGTTTCAGATTTCGGGAAAGGACCAGCTCGCGGACCTGCATCACCGCCCAAAAGAAGTTTCAACTTCCATGTCTTTCAGTTAATTTGTATCCCATAATTGTTAATACATCCTCAGAGCAGTCTCAAAAACATGTCTGGACAATTTCAACAAAATAGAGAATACTTCCAAAACAGCAGCTAGCAAATGTAGTATTGAATAACTTCACCAATTTATCCTTTTGATAGTTAACTTATCCAATTCTCCTTCTATTTTGTTTCCAAAGAATGGAAACAAGGGGAAATTCATTTTGTTTTTTACTCTTTGAAGAGGGGAAAAGTCTCAAATTCATAAGGTGCTCCTAGTGAAGGGATCTCTAGATACGCTCAAGTGACGACAAAAATTTTCCTGTAAACCTTTAGAAAATACTCGCATGTATGACCAGGCATCTCTGATATTACATGTGTCCAAGTACATAAAATACATACATAGAGATTTAAAAGATTTTATGTCTAGGATTCTCACTGTGTCAATAAGATCTCTAGGTGTTGGAAGGACAGCACCAGTGTGATAATAATCTATTCCGAGACCACCTCCAATATTTAAATAGCTGACTTCAAATCCTTGGTCTCGAATCATGTCAATGTAGTTAACCATCAGAACAGCTGCATCCCTGAAAATATCAACCTGAAATGCATAACAACAAAAGCAAGTGACAAGTTAGAAACTCAAAAGGTCTGTTTCAAGATCAAAGAACAAAAAAGTCCATCGGGAATGCAGAAGCTTCACAAGTACGAGCTTGAGAGAACACCTTGGTGATGGTGGAACCTAGATGGCAGTGAGCACCCACAAGCTTCAGCTCATTTGGATGTGCCTTCACAGCATCAAGGAACCATTGCAGCTTCTCATTTCTAATCCCAAACTTGGAATTCTTGTTTCCAGTGGCAACATAAGGATGGACCTGATAAAAGAGGAGGGAAAGCGAGAGAGAAATACAGGCAGCCTCAGATATGACATAAAAGAAAAAATTGCTGGAGTGATATTTTTATCTACCTTCAAAGTTTAGAGAAACTATCAGGTGATCATCCTGACACAAAAAAAAAAAAAAACCAAACATATGCTTTACATGTGAAAATTCTTAGGAAGTTATGCATGAGCATGTGCCAAGAAAATAAGTTCCACAGTAGAAGCTGTACATTAGTAACAGACCAATTGCATGCTAAGGAAATATTCAATAGAATCACCATTGAATTGGTTCCACGAAGGCAAAGAAATGCTACATGAATAAAGAACAACAACCAGGGAAGGCTAATGTTCGACCTAACTAATTTAAGATCACACCAAAAAATAAGATGAGCTAAATGTACCTGGGGATCCACATCAGGGTTGATGCGGAGTAGTACATTAACCTTCTTGCCAGCGATTCTAGCAGCTTTAACTATGTTCTCCAAGTCGAATTCACTGTCTACATTCACGAAAACACCCTCTTGTGCGGCCAGAACCAAGTCCTCCAAGAGTTTTCCGTTCCCGTTAAAGATGCACCTTTTAGAGCAATATATGACAAACATAATGGGAAAAAGCTATATCAGCCCGAAATTTGTACTCTTTACTTCACAGCAACTGCTGAACATCAGTAACGGTGAAAAGCTGAAGCCAAGAGGAGAAGGGGATAAGACTGGTTCAACTACTCTTTCCAAAGATACCGTCAAGGAAACTAAAAATATCCATGAATACATTTACTTAATCCAGAACTCCGCCTATTACATATAAGAAATTAAAAAGAAAAACAAGTTCGCTTACTTGGTAGGGTCAAAACCAGCTCGGAGAGCTAATCTCAGCTCATTGCCACTGACCAGAACAGCCCCACAACCCAAACCCCTCAAATGCTCCAAAATCTTGAGGTTGTTATTGGCCTTGACGGCATACCCAATCACAGAATCCAAACCAACCAACGCCTCCTTGTAGGCCTCGACATTTCTAGTTATCTGCCTCTTGCTGTACAGGTAGAAGGGCCGCCTCTCGACAGCCTCCATGACATCGTCAACCTTAACGTCCTCGCAGTAGAGGAACCCATCACTTGACTTGGAGAAGCAGTGGTTGAACGGGGTATCTTGAGCTGCGGGCTTCGCGGCGGTGCCGGCCTGGGAGATGGCAGCCCGGAGGGGCTCTATGTGGTGTCGGGGGAACCTGAGGGGCAAAGATGGAATTTTGGGAAGTGGGCTTTGGGACAATCGGTGGTAGATTGCGGTTCTGGGGCAGAAGGTGGAGGGCGAGAGGAGGTGGGAAGATGCCATTGAAATGGAGCAGAACAGAAAGAGTGAGCAGACTGAAGGGTTTGTCTAAGTCAATGAGCGGGTTTTGTACCTATATATAGACACACACCTATATGTATGTACATATAAATTAGAGTCAACATTCACTTTGATCCCTCAATTTGTACCCGATCAGTAGTTTAGTCCCTAAACTTTTTTTGCCAACAATTAGGCTCAAATCTCCATATTTTTACTAATAAATCAGTCCAACTGTTAGTTTACCGTTCGATGTATCACTTACGGGGTTAGATTTATACTTTTTTATTAGCAAAACATTAAAACGACATCTTTTTACTGAATATAAAAATATAATAAATATTTTATCCTTAACTATTGATTATATTTTCAACGAGTTTGTTTTTAAACCAATGGTAATTCATTAGAAATATGATCAATAGTTAAGCATAAAATAGTTATGACATTTTTCTATTCAGCAAAATACCGTTATTTTAATTTTTTGCTAATAAAAAAATATAAATCTAACCCTGCAAGTGACATATCGAAAGGCAAACTAACGGTTCGGACTGATTTGTTGGCAAAAACATGGATGTTTGAGTCTAATTGTTGACAAAAAAGTTTAGGGACTAAAATATTGGCCGGGTACAAATTGAGGGACCAAAGTGACTGTTTTCTCTATAGATTATTAGTTTCTCTTCAGCTATATATATATATATATATATATAGAAAAATGATTCCAGTCATGCAAATTTGAGAAAAGCTAAGAGAGAGTATTACCACATAAATAAACCTACCGTCACAAATTTGCATCGGACAGAGTCGGTTGGAATTTTAAATATTATAGTACCCAAAATATTAGGTGGCACTGATAACAGCTATACGAGAAAAGAGTTCCGTATTCAATTCTCTCAGTTAATTTTGCTTATCCTCTTCTGCGTTGATAAGCCTAAAAATGCATATTTCATTGTGAAAAAATTGCTTACATTCATGCAACAATAATTTGTGTATATTTTGATTATATTTCGATTAGATTAGCAGCTGGGCTAACCACCGGAAAGGAAAATATGTTTTTTTCTTTAATCCGTAAAAGCACGTGAATTGCATTGGTCGTGGCAGGAAGGCACTGCAGGGGTAGGTAGCTAAAGGCTTTAGCTGCTCGAATATTTTTTATTTCTTTAATAAAATGTTAATTGATTTTGATAATCTAAGAAAATAAGAGACTAAACTATCAGTTTAGCATTTAAATTTATAGTGAACCACTAGTTTGACTCTTAAAATTTGAAGACTATCAATTTAACCCTCACTGCTTAATTTCGTCGGTCAATTTGGTACAAATGTTATAACGTCGTTTGTGAAGGCTGACGTGGACGGTGACGGTGACGGTGGGACTCACATGCCATGTGGTAAATTATGGATGGTGGCATGCCGCGTGATAATCAATAAGTGAATAAAATTATTCAATTTCAACCATTCATAACTTGTCACGTGGCATGCGAGTCCCACCATCACCATCAACATCAACGTCCTCTAATTGCGTTATAACGCCTATACCAAATTGACCGATGGAATTAAACGGTGATGATCAAATCGATGGCTCTCAAATTTTGATGACCAAACTAATGGTTCACTACAAATTTGATAATCAAAATGATGGTTTGCTCGAAAAAAATCTACGGACATTGATTTTGTGTTAGAAATTAATACGAGCTGAAATACTTGGGATACGACTAATGTTGTTCCCTATGCATTCTCGTGCAGCAAAATATGTCACTGCTGACTTTTATTGCGAAATATTCCGCTATTCATACTTCCGCGATGAGGAGGGCTCGGCGGTATCTTGTTACCGGGCAACAATAGAAAGAGTATAAAATGGAGTAAAACAATATGCGCACAGTCTAATCCTTCACCCACAAGAGCAACACAGAGGAATTCAAAAACACCAACAAATTCTCGGACTCATCAAATGCACTTAGCGCACGTTACGGTAAAATTTTTATCTTTGTCTTCTCCAATATACCCAAATATGTCATAATACAATGTTTCTAAAAATTATAGGAATAATCTAGAACCATAATTAAATAAAATCGGATTTAACAACATTTCAAATTCAATACACATCCCACAAAAGCATTCTTGCGTCTGTTTCTCTTCGAATAAAAAGAAAAAAAAATACAAAGGAAAAGCCTACTCTTTAATGTCAGGGATCCCACAAACTCAAGCCGACCAAGAAAATGGAAAAAAAACAAACATTTCTTGGATTTCTTGAAAATGTCTTCCAGTTCTTTTTCCCCTTCAGCAGGCGGCGATGTTGACAGAGACACCGAGCGGATCACCATGAAAGCCTGAGCCCCTAAGCTTCAGGAACTATGGTAACATCTGACTTCCATTTACAAGTTTGGTGAGATTGGGGAAATGTTGGTGAGAAGCATCTTACTGGAATCCTTAAGGTACTGTTGAGGACAGACGGGTTAAGCTGAAAATGAATCTGGCCCGTAACTCAGATGATAAGGTCTGAATTACGGAATTCTTCGACATACCTGGTCAGCTTCCCTCGGTGCACAATTAACAATTTTCAGAGAGTGATGATGAAAGTTTCTATTTCGAGTTTTTTAAAAAAAAGAGTCCTAGATGAAGAGGAGATAACTAACTGACTTGGCAGTTAAAAAGGAGACAGGAGGAACTGTTCATAGGAAAGGAACATCGGACCTGGTTGAAGAATCTTAAAAGGGAGTGGCTTGCATTTCGCTTCTTCCTCCTCCTCCTCCTCTTCTTTTCCCATCTTCATCTTCATCTTCTTCTTTCTTCTCTCTCATATTTTTGTGCTAAATAATGATTAATTTACAGGCTGTATTCTTTCACGCCATCCGGTTCAGAGATTTATTCGGAAGGGATATATAAGTCCTCTCTCCAGTCCCCCTCTTTTCTCGATTCCTGTCCCAGGGTACAATACAATTCTCTGCATTGCATATCCCTTCTTCACCTTCTTCTTCTTCGTTGTCTTTTCCACGTTTACTGATGTCGGTTTCTGAAACTGCTCTCCACGATCATACATCGATTCTTCAGTGCTATCCATGCGAGGATGTCACCTTTGCATTTCAGTCATCACGGCACTTTAGTTATCGTTTGTTCCATGTTGCCTGACCCTGGATTTTCGGTTTTTTGCGATGTTGTAGAAGGCTAGGCCTGAGGGGCTGTTTACGAGCCGAGCGTCCGGGTGTGAGCGGTTGAGTTCGTGGCCTCATCAGGGGTAGGCGAATAAATTCAGGCAAAAAAGTTCCAATCACGTGTGACGTCGTGTCTGGACCTCTAGATCGCCCCACGAAACCCGGTAAGCAATCTCGTGCCTCTCCAAATTCGGGTTCACGGATCTGCTCAGTTCGAGAAAGAGCGGTGTTTTCCTCTCCATGGAAGATGGGAAATTGAAGGAAACCATGTCTGAATGACAAGGATGCTTTGTAATATGACACGGCATGTAAACTGGAAATTCAATTTATTTATTTTCCCGATCTCCTTCTTCCTTTCCATGAAGAAATGGAAAACAGGAAAACAAGTTTTCCAAAAAGGGTGATTATAAAGTTGCAATGGAACTGCATTTCGTTTGTTTCGTTCTCACAGATCGATACTAACAGGTCTTGAGAAACCCAACTCTGAGAACCCTGAGGACGAGAGGAGGTCGACTAAGCTCGGGTCGTTGAAGAAGAAGGCGATCAATGCTTCATTGAAGTTCCGGCACTCCCTGACCAGGAGGAGCCAAAGGCACAGCAGGGCCATGCCTGTCTCGATCGAGGATGACATGGACGCCGAGGAGCTTCAGGCAGTGGACGCATTCCGGCAGGCGCTTATCCTCGACGAACTTTTGCCGGCAAAACACGATGATCATCACGTGATGCTCAGGTCCCACCCAATACCTCTTCAATCCCAGAAAACTCAGAAAGTTCACAAATTTTCATGTCTTCTCTCAATCTTCTGTCGTGATCGTTCGGGTTTCTGAAGGCTAGGAAGTTCGACATTGACAAGACAAAGCAAATGTAGTCCTACATGCTCCAGTGGAGGAAGGAGTTCGGCGCGGACACGATCATGGAGGTAGCATACACCATCATCCCGAGAAATCCTGCAGAAGAGGAAGTGCCTTGAGATCTCCTTGTTTCAGTTTTCCAGGAATTCGAGTTCAAGGAAATCGACCAGGTCCTGGAACACTACCTCCAAGGTCACCACGTGGTCAACAAGGACGGGAGGGTGGTTTACATCGAGAGGCTCGGCAAGGTCAACCCGACCAAGCTGATGCAGGTAATGACGATGGACAGGTACGTGAAGTACCTTTGCTGTCAAGTTCCCGGCCTGTTCAATCGCGGCAAAGAAGCACATCGACTAGAGCACGACCATCCTGGACGTCCAAGGAGTGGTAGGGAACATATTGCTGGTCTTCTATAATAAACATAAAACTGTTGGGTCCTAGAAACTGTCTTCATCTGCTCCTGTGTGATTCAGGGGCTGAAGAACTTCGACAAAGATGTGACAAACCTCATAGCTCACCTCCAGAAGATCGACGGAAACAACTACCCCAAGGTAATACATCCTTCATGAATCATCAGCTCAAGCTATTCGTTTATTCTTCCCCATATTTCTGAAGATTTCGGGCACTGGCCGGTTAATTAATGTAGTGCATATTCTCTCCAGACCTGAACCACATGTTTATCATTAATGCCAGTTCCGGGTTCAGGCTGCTGTGGAACACCGTCAAGTCATTCCTTGACCCGAAGACTGCTGCTAAGATCCATGTAAGAAACTTCCCTTTGACGATAACTTTCGCTCGAGATTTTAAGGCACTGATCTGCTCTCCACCAGGTTCTCGGCAACAAGTACCAGAGCAAGGTATGCAACCTTACCACCTCTTCGAGTTTGTGAACCCGGAAGAACAAACCGCCCCCATGTTTTGTTCCAGGAAACATGTCCAATTCTCGACTTGCAGTTCCTGAGCATATCGAATATCGTATTGTAAACAGTGAGCTGCCTGAGTTTCTGGGCGGAGCTTGCACCTGTGCTGAGTGCTGACAAGAATGGCTGCATGAGGTTCGACAAAGGCCCGTGGAACAGTCCCGAGATTCTGAAGGTTACAGAACTATCCATCGCATCCTCCTCTCTCAGAGTTCACCCATGAACGATAACCAAATACGCTTCCTCTTTCAATTTTCCGAGATGCAGATGGTCAAGAACGGTGATGCCAAATGCCGGAGGAGGACCTTGTCTGATGTCGAAGAGAAGACCATCTCCAAGGATGAGACAGCACAACCAGAGGTAGCAGTCCTAGCAAACAGGCTTCCCAAATAACCTTCTTCAACCTTTCCTTCTCTCTCATTTACGTTGCGTATTGCAGAATCAGAAGTCTTCCAACTCGGGGCGGGTTCCAAGTGCAGAACACCCAGCCCGTGAAATCCCAGTATCCTTCTCCGGTCCATGAAGAGGTAAGCCAGCTTTCTGTATGTCCTGACAAGAAATCTACCAAAACATGTCATGATATATTTTTTGCAGGCTCCTGCCAAGATGGCTTTAACTACGACAACTTCATTCCCACAGTAGACAAGCCCGTCGACATTGCTTGACCTCAGGCTGTACCAAGAGAGAAATTCGCCCTCTTCAAAGGTTTTTCTGCTTTACATATTGCACCCACCTTGGGACTGCTCTAAAAGCTTGAATCTGTGGCCGAGACTGCCATCCCCGGCTTCCCTAACAAACAAGCTTCCTAGTTAACAGCGTATTGTCATTCTAGTTCCCATTTCATGGTAACAACTGATAGCCCCCATTAGCACCAGCTCCTGTCGGACCATTCCATTTTATGCAGACCTACTAGTTTGCCGAGATTTTGGGCTTGTCCGGTTCTAGGAATTCTCTGGACACTGTAAGCATTAATTTTTTGGTTCAACATTGATAAACTGACCGGTCCAGTCCGATCATCTGCACAGCCAAACACAGAGTCAGCATATTCTACTCTTTATATTTTGCAGCGGATCGTTTGGCTCTGAAAGAGGCTTGCAAAGCGCCCGAGGGCTTTAGCAATCACTTCTTCAACAGCGTCCTCGCTGTCATGACGGGTATTGTCACGATCGTCCCCCTGACCAAGAACATGCCCAAGAAGCTCACCGACGGCACTCTCTACTCGAGCCCGGTCTACTATGTGGATGGTTCAGTCCAGTCGAGGGGCAGTCACCGATTGACCTGAGCCCACCATCTTGACCTCCGAGTACATGAACATGCTCAAAAGGATGACCGAGCTTGAGGAGAAGGTCAGCATGCTATGCACGAAGCAGAGAGCCATGCCACCCGAGAAGGAAGAGATGCTAAATGCTGCAATAATCCGCGTTGAAGCCCTAGAGCAGCAGCTACCTTCTACTAAGAAGGTAACAAAAAACAGGGATTTGCCTCTCTTCTTATGGTTTTCAAAGTCGGAGTGGATCAAAGGAAGTAATCCTAGTTTGCTTGGGACAAATTTGGAGGGACTTGCCTAACTTGACAGATCCTCCAGGAAGCAGGGGAAGATGAACAGTGTTTCGTTTCTATGTTTTCTAACTTATCGTTTTACAGGCACCGGAGGAGTCTCTCGCCTGACAGGATGAAGTCCTCCGAAGAAGAAGTTTGTAAGTAAAAGCTATCACAGCCTAAGATTACTTTTCTTCTCCATATCCCATTTCTACTAATTGCAGTTTTCATTTCCAGTTCATGTGGTGAAGCAGCGAGCTCCAGTTTCTGTTCGAACACTCCAGAATGAGTGGCTACATCTTCCCAGTTATATATTTATAAGTCATGTGGTCAAAGTCTTGCTAGCGTAAACTTGTCTATCTTCAATACTCAACCTTGTACAATACAAGTTTGAAGCTGACTTGTGAGACTTGTTTCTTTGTATTCATGTAAAAACCTATATAGAGGAGATTTAAGAGCCACGGAATGCTTCCGGAATGAAAACTTGATGGGAATCGTTTCCTAATAAAATGTGCTCTATTGTACTGCGTGATAACAATTGCATAGATTCCTGCCGGTTTTTATTCTCGAGTTTATTTCAATGATCATATGAGCACAAAGAGTTGATGGTTTCCAGTTTCCATTCAATCCCCATAGAAGCAGCATAAAAGAAAAGGAAGAAAATATTGAAGCATTCGGATCATCGGCCAGCAAAGTAATTTCCATTCCATTGTCATTGCATAAATATCGACTTCGTTAATAGCAACTCGAGTGAGCATCAATGAAAAAACAGAGAGTAGTCAGCAGAAGTGGCACTCATTATCACACGGTGCAGTCTATATGTCACATATGAGGGTAACATATGAGGTGAGTGAGGACATACATACTTTCTTTCTGCACACAATTCTTGGAAGAGTATATACAATCCTCCTCTCGGCATCCCAACTGCAGAATTCTCGAGATAACATGGCACAAGTGGAATTCCATAAGTAGAGAGTGCTCGGGCCAATCTCCTCCGTCAGCAGAAACATCTTACCAGCAGAACTTCTTCTTCTGATGGAATTTAGAGGAAAAATACATTAATTAGAGCTTGACAAGGGTTGCTCCTTTCAGAACTGATAATTTTGCTGCAATAAGTTGGCGTGGCACAGAAAATATTAATTAGACTTACCCGGAACTTTGCTTCTTCTTGGCTATCTATATATGCCAGCAGTTCTTCTTGCCTTATTAAAGCCTCATGCAAGGCCTGCTCAAGGTTTGTAACACACCCAAAAAAGGAGATGCAAGTTATATTTCAAATGAATTGTGAGGGTAAAAGGGATGCCTGAGCGGGTCTAACAGCGAGAAAAATAGGAGGAACTCATCATGCTGCATGTTTTAAGATTTGTGAAGAACTGCTGGACCAGGCAACCTTTTAAGGAAGAAAATTCTAAAGGCAAAATAATTTCCAGAAAATAATTATCGAGACAACTACCCATAAAATTGATGACTCTGATTAAAAAATGTGACTCTTTTTGGTAAAGATTGAATATATTTATCGACAACATCAATATGAAAGATATATTATTCATGTGAGTGCAATTAATAACCTTACCTTCTTCGTCGCAATTAGCTCTGCTTCCAAGGCATCCACTCGACAAACAGCAGCATAAAGCAACTCCTCCTTCTCGTATGGCATCTCAGAGGGCTTGGCTTGCAGCATATCAACCTTCTCCTCTAACTCTCCCAGCCTCTTAATCACGGAAGATAGGAGATTGGCCTCTGTAAAAGCTGGAGTTGGTGATGGGGGACGGCACTCCTCCTTCTGTGAAGCATCAAGGGCAAGTTCAGGAACATTTTGGTCAACTTCGGGCAATGGCTGAGGAAGCTTCTTGGTTACACGGCATGCGAATGAACGGAACAGAGTGAGGAATGTCATGAAGAAGGCAAAAATTGCCAAGAACATTCTTGCACGAAGTCCTGGTGCATTAGGAGTCTCAGATTGTGCTGCAATTCCTGCATAAATAATAGATCGTTCATTAAGTGGAAAGAGACCTCCGGTGAGAATACCAAACAAATACTAAGCCAAAAAGTAAGTGAAAAGGCAATTCTGCAAAAATAAGTTACAAGAAATACAGCGAACCAAATTGTCAGCAGACAAGGCGTTTCAGCTAATATTCCCTTTGGACAAGGATGCACAAGGAAATTTGATATATAACAACAGACCTATCTTGCAAATCCCGCTTTGTATAAAGATTTACTATTTCAGCCAAATGCCATTTTCACATTTATGAAACAAGGTCTTAAGTCAAAAGCTGTAATAAGATCCAAATGCAAAAAAAATTTGCTTGGATTACAGCAAGGCCCAAAATAGGGTGCTCTTTCAACTCTTCTAAAACTTCCTCCTCACATTTAGCTTCCTCATTATCAAACTTACCAGGTTCTACATCATTGTCAGTACTTTCTCTGAGAAGGTAGATGCTTTTTATTAATTGATTAATCCATACTGAGAAGGTGCAATTGCTCATGTAAAAAAGGTTTGAGGCCGAAACGAAAAGATCATGAACATGACATAAAATAGATCACGTTCACGATAGCATGATTCTGCTTGCTATACCCGTGTATACCAAAAGTACAACTCCCTAGTCCATCTATCTACCATACTCCTATCCATTGACTCTAACCCTTCAAAAGCCATTCTATTTCTCTCCCTCCAAGTGGTTCAGAAAATAGAAAAAGGTGTCATCCTCATAAAACTCTTCTTAGACTAGGAGACACTGATCTCGAACCATGCTCTCAAGTCTCGCTCCACCATTGCTGCCATCACATAGTATATTACTCTTAATTTTTGTGGATGTCAGATATAAAGGTCAAAGATCCTATCTTCCTGAGAATAAAGCCCAAATTCAGCCATTTCATGAATATGTAGTACCTATTTGAGAACCTAGTAGCTCCCAAGGCTGATCGACATTTTATGATATGTTCACTTTTAAGAAATTGCCATTCATTACCAGGCCTCGAAATCTCAAGTTAAAGGTAACATTAGAGTAGAACTTTACTGACCTTTGGATGCAACAGGCCTCTGAAGAGTCGACTGCATGGACTGCTTCTTCCAACCAGCATCAACAGCTTTGTCGACCATAGGAACATACTCATCATAGCCCGGAAAATGGTTGGCATAGCTTGTCTGTCCAATTGCCTTAGCCTGAAAATTCAGAAGGGCATCATAAGGCACTCTCAAAATGGGTATGCATATCCAATAGAGAATCAAATAAGAATGGATGATTTCTTTTCTGTCCTAGTGTCTGAGGCTTCTTTACAAGAATTTTGTAACAGAAATCAGGCAATTTTTTGACATTTATCACAGTCAGGTCATTCTCCGACCAATTACAGTAAAGCAGCTTCAATTATTATAAAGAGAATTCAACTAATTCAGGTCAGAAATACAATTTGAATTTCTCCTAAAATGCAAGTCAACAGGGATAGAAGCCTACTTCCTCACGAACAGGGGTCAAGCGAAGATGTGAGTAACTCTTCATAGCTTTAGGTGAAGCAATATCTTCAGCTTCAGAACCTGATTCTGCTGTTGATGTATCACTCCCTTTGACCTGCTTCATAATCAAAGATTAAAGTACATGGTTATCCACTTCAAGCCAAGATAATATTACAAATCATAGGCTACACTAACAGACTCTACATGTATTAGATTTAAATAAATTATCAATGACTAGCACGAACCAAGAAACAAAAGATATGAGTCTCTAGATACATAAAATGCATCTATGCTATCATCTAAAACATTAGAAGGCCCAAAAATTTAATACTGAAATATTCAAGAAATTTGGCTAAAATCTTCTTTCTTAAAAATTCGCATGGCCGAATAAGGAGAGGTGGTTCTTAGCAAGCATCCATTGCCAAAAAACAAAAGGTTAGTAAAAAGGGCTTAATGTCTGAATTCCCAGACCCTGTAGGTCATTTGCCAATAAACGATTCTAGAAGAAGTTTACCATTGGATACCGAGGTTTGGCATAAGCAATGACCTTTCCATCACTATTGAGAACCTTGACAACCTGTCTAGGACGCCGCCCCTCACCACTGAGAACCACCTGAAAAAAGTTAACACAAGTAGTTTCTTAACTGAAACAAGAATTATCAAACATCTGAAGTATTTTTCAAGGATTCAAAAGTAGCACAGCAAAGCATGACAAGAGAGAGTACTGTACCCTTAATATTTCTGGGTTTTTCCAGGGTCCCTTGTCAGATCGAAGGCAACCTCCCTGCTCTGCACACGTACAGTTACCGCCAAGGAATTCTGGCAACTCGCTGACAATGTCAAAACAGGTTCAGGATCACGAGACTAAGCAATATAAGAAAGGCAAAAGAGCAACTAACCATAACATAAGTGAAAAGTCAAGAGCTTGCTAACAGTAATTATAAACAAACAATAAGAGACAATATTTATTAAAATGCAGATAAATATCCAAAACTTACTTAGCATCAATTATCTCCAGCAGCTTGCTTTGGTACTTGTTTCCAAGAACCTGCATATATTCCCATCAAAAGATTTAAAAATGCATCATTGTAACAAACCTAGAAAATGTCAAATATCATAAAGATGTCTTACGTGAATTTTAGAAGTTGTTTTTGGGTCCAAGAATGATTTTACAGTATTCCACAACAGCTTAAAACCAGGACCAGCATTGATGATGAACATTTGGCTGAGTGTCTGCATCCATCAAGAAAACCCTCAAAATTTAAGCTTTTACATCCCATAGTTAACTTTGTTCTTCACACAATATGTAAAAGTTTAGGCAATATTTATTAGAGATCAATACCTCTGGGTAATTGTCACTATCAATCTTTTGCAGTCGCATAATGAGCTCCCTTGCAGATTTAGTCAAATTCTTGAAGCCCTGATACAGAAAAGCAATATAGAAAATAGATAAAATTTAGACGCACTGAAATGCACATGATGGAAAAAATGATAACAAACAGGAATAAACTTACCACTCCTTGAACATCTAAAATAGTTGTGCTTGAATCAATGTGCCTCTTTGCAGCAATTGTACAAGCTGGAAACTTCAAGGAAAAACTCTTCTCAAATTCTTGTACATGGTATCTTACATACCGATCCATGGTAGTGACTTGCATCAGCCTGGTAGGATCAACTTTTCCAAGCCTTTCAATGTAGACAGGTCTCCCCTCTTTGTCAACCCCATGATAACCGTGAGGATAATACTTTAAAACTTCATTCAACTCAGTGAACTCAAAATCCTGATGCATAAACAATGAGAGAATTAAGTTAACTGAAAAGTATAACCTGCACAAGCTGAAATCGATGCAGGTTTAGAGCCAATACTTGCATAACAGTATCAGCACCAAATTCCTTCCTCCACTGAAGCATTTCAGCCCACATGTGCTTTGCCTTGTCAATATCAAACTTCCTTGCTTTCAAAAACCTGTGGGAACAAAAGAAATTGTGATTATCACTTTTTGAGATGATAGAGACTAACCGAATGATGAACGTCAGATAATAATAGCATTTATGATTGTTCTTAACCTAACCAATGCCTTCCATGCTACGGATGTCAACATGCTCCAATATTTGAGAAGCACTAGGGCCATGAATCAACATGGTTACAACTAGAAAAGTTGTAAAATGCATCCCTAATATAACAAGAAGCCAAATTAGTGGAAACAGTACCTCAGCATCATGTGATAGTCATCATGCTGTTCTGGGAGCAGTTCATCCAAAATCAATGCCTGGCGAAATGCATCAACAGCCTGTAGCTCCTCTACATGCCGAACATCCTCAATGGAAACAGAGCTGACCCTACCATCACTTTTCCTTCTACTACTCTTTTTCTTAAGAGAATGCTTGAACTTAGTAGAGGCATTTATAGCTTTCTTCTTCAGAGAACCGATTCTAGTCCTCCTCTCATCTTCAGAGCATTCAAAATCAGACTTCCTTTCTCTTCTCTCATCACTACCAGAGAATCCCTCAAAGCCTAAAGAATGAGCATCACAAAAGAATTAGAGATTAAGGAAGTCACTTGAAAGAAAATGAATATCATGTTAGGGCAGTAAAGCACAGAAGCTTCACCAGAACAAGTGGTTGGTAATGATGATTCGATTCAACTAAGACAATCGATCTACATAACATACTTTTCGCAATCAGACATATATCTGAACTGATTTTTAAAGATACAATCTGCATGTTCCGGACCTAATTATGTCATAGGTGTCTCCTTGACAATGAATTCCAGATCCTTGATGCTGTTCTCACCTATTGTTTTAATCAACTTCTCAGACATTAACCAAAAAATTAGAAGTTCTCATGCCATTGCATTTGCATAAGCACAAAAGCAGTTTCAGCATTATGCTGAGCAACAGAATTTATGCCTGCATCCTTCTTGAACTATCCAGCATTCCTCCAACAACAATATGATAAGATATAAAATGTATATGCCTTATTCAAAGCATTCCTTAACGAAATGTTTATTCCACTGAAGTGAGATGGGTGAAAAACATGTATAACTTTGAGCAAGTAGAGTTCCTCATGATTTGCTAGAAATAATGTTGCAGCAATGATTAGTTAATTGACGCTGCAGAGTGCAGGAATATTCCATAAGCAGAGACCCTCTTTTCTCCAAAGAACAGAGCATCGGAGTAACATGACTGCCAATTTGAAGGACAAAAACAAATTTTCCCAATTAAGAAAAGATAAAGCAAATCTTGAGAAACATAAAGCCTCCATATTTACATCCTGAGAGGTAAAACGGAAGCAAAATCTGCACTTGCAAAACCAATCCAGTGGTTTTGTTAGGGATTAGTTTGCAAGAAGAGAAGTAATGAGAGATTTAATTTCTCTTCCACCCTCGCACGTAATCCTGAAACAGTCATCTGTGATGAAGAAAATAATCTTTCTTCAATCGGTCTGTCCCAGCACAATTACCACTCAGCGATCAGATAAACCCTAAAATTGCAACACTGAAGCGGATAACACTAGCAATTGACAGCAGTTAAGCCGCGAGAGAGCAGAGCAATCACTCACAAGGCCACGCAAACCGATCCAGCGGGCCTGACATCTCTTCAACTCTGCAACAAGCCACAGATCGAGACCACTGTCAGTACCGGCACACAGTTCCGCCGTCGTACAAATCCCACATTCCCACCAGGGAACCCTAATTCAAGCCGCAACAAGGAATTCAATGCGCCTGGAGCCAAAAACAGAAAGATATAGCATACCTCCGGGACGCAAAACGGGGGATGATCACGAGGAAGATCGAACAGTCATAAACGCACGGCGCGGGGCCTTCAGCGGATCCGTAACCACGGACAAGTCAGCTCCCCGGGTAACTTGTCTGCCGTCGGCGATCAGTCAGAGATACCGGCGTGCGGCGGCGGAAGGAGGTTGGAGAGAGGGAGAGCCAGAGAGGAAGGGATCGATGGGAGAGAGAGTCTAAACGTCGTCGGGAGTGAGAAACGTGGCGGGCACACGGAGAGATCGAAGCTGCCGACCGGTAAAAACTAGCTGTCGGCTTACGGCTGCTGGCGGTTATTGAGCACGCGATAACAATACGGTCGCGTGTTTTAATGGGGGCGTCCCTGTCGGCGGTAGTTTTTAGGGTTTTAACTGTGCACGTGCTCTGGTCTTTTTACGCCATGGATTTGTGTAGCCCATTTTAGTAATAATGGATTTTCCTCCTCTGGCATGAGTTTAATATTGGTTTCCCCGGCGCAAATTTGTGTTATCCAGAAATCTAACTGACCCTAACTAATCGAATTCAAGTTAGGAAAGTCCATTAAGGGACTCTAAAATCATAAGATATTTAAGAAAATGATACGTCATATCAACTAATTCACTTTTACAGGAATTTAACATATCATGCACTAAAATCGACCGATTTTGTGATAATTTTATCCATGTCCGAGCTGAGCTTCAGTAGTTTTTTCCAAAAAAAAAAAAGACATTAACAGTAGCAATAGGCAAGATGTAAATTAAAATTTGAAAAGGTGACCAACCCGAATCGAAATACGAATTTTCAAACTCTACAAATTTTAGTTGGTTTTAAAGGAATGGAAAAAAATAGGCCGAAAAAGTTTTAATTTCGTACGAGAAACCCGACACCATGACAAGTAGACATCGTATAACAACAAAACATCACATGTAGCAATTTATTTTACCGTTTATTAATCCTATTAGAAAGTTTTACTGCAGAGTCATCGATCTGTTTAACATTTTAATCGAATGGTTAACGACCCGATATCATCCTCTTGGCAGCTGAAGGCAGTTTGCTTTGCTCCTGTAAATGAGCGGAAGGCGTAGAGAACCAACCTCGGCCTCTCGTTCCCGGCAAGGTTGAAACTTGAATCCGTCAAATCCAAATTTGACTTTAATTATTGACAAATTTTTAACATTTTCTTGGCTTTTTTCACATATTATTGAATTAAGGATCCTGCGTTGCATTTTTTTTTGGCTAAACAAAATAAATTCCAACAGTCAAATCCGGACAGAAAAACAGGTTAAGCATCTCGATTTTCCTTTTCAATATATATTAATTTTTAAAGTGAAATTTAAAGAAATATTCAGTCGGTGGAAAGAAGATGACAACTTGATTGGTTGGTAATCAAGCACTACCGCGTGATGACCGTCATATTCGGAGACTTTCTGCGCTTTGTGACCTGTTGCCAGGAAAAGAAAAATTCTGTGAATGATTCAAGCTTTCACCATAACTTACTAGTATCCAAACCGAATGCCGCTAATACCAAAACCAAAATGCAAGAACTAGTAGAACAGCGGCAACCAGACTCACAAAGTACAACTTCTGGTCGTGGTCGGGCCCTGCGTGCTACATCACCTGTGACCGAACCAACCTCGAAAGCCAATGCCATGCCGCCCCTGGCCAGCATGTGTTATGTAGCGCAAGGAAGTGAACCATTTTAACCTCAAAGGTCGGAGAGGAGAGAAGGGAACCAAATTGTGGAATTCCAAAGCTAATTCCATTAATCTACAACGCTAGCATGCTATACTCGTTAGAAAACATTGAAGGGGTACTGTGCTACAATACCCACCAAAGCGATCAGTTATGAGATGAAACCTAACGTTATGCTGTAAGGTCAAAAATGAGATACCCGGTCAGCAGGTAAAGAAATGGATGCGGCTGCAACTGCTCAGTGTCTCCTCAACTAAAATTCGCTCTTATATGAACTGAAGAAGTCTTCGTCATCTTCCTCAACCCTATCCTCTTCATTTTCAGCGAGCTTGAGGTCGCTCTGGAGTTCATTGTTATTGCCTTCAGTGTCTCCATTCCCCCCTTCCCTGTCTTCCTCGGGTTTGGCCGCTTCACTCACATCCTGGAAACAAGAAAGTTAGCACCTCAGTCGGATCAGACACGTATTATTCTAAATGATTGATAAACATCATGGCGCATTAAGGATTGTTGTGCATACATTAGTTTCTGGATTCGAATCCTCAGAGTCGTTCTCGAGTGAGTCTGCCTCTGAGTTGTCGAGATTTGTCTCTTTATCTACCTGAGCAGCAGTTTGCAGCCGCTCGATCACCAGCTCAAAATGCCTGTGATCTGGAAAAACGACATTTTTCACAGATGTACTTACAAGAATCCGTTTCTTAGTGATAGGAATTGACTTCTTGCCAAGTAACAGAATATTCCAGTGGTGTTTTACCTTTTGCACGAGTTGCCAGTGTTTCAAAAAGCCTCATCGGGTTTTGGCGTTCTTCCTTCTTAAGCTTCAGCTTCACTTGGTGACGGGTCAGGTTTGGGAAGAGTTCTTTGATCATCGATAGATCCGTGCCAAACTGTCTTATCCCCTGGAGCGTATCAAGAAGGCATTTTTCTTAGTAGAAGCTACTCAAGAAACTATAAAATCCAGAGTCTATTCTAATAGTGTATTAATCGCTCTGCCGCTGCCGCACCTCGTAAAACAATTCTGTGTCTTGCTTTGACCACCTGGTGCTTGGAGTCCTCTTCATAAAGGACTGATAATTGAATAGAGTCACACTCGGTTCAGTGCTCTCGGAGGGTTTACCGGAAGAGTTCCCAACTTCAGGAAGCGTGCTTCCTTCGTCATTGTGAACATCATCTCCCTCTGATGCTTTTTCCAAACTGTAATGATGTAATGAAATTTATTAGAACATAAGAACCAAGGACTATAATTTGATGGAGGCAGTTCTACTACTTTCTCCTGCTCTCGTCACCTACCAAGTAACCAGCCTTAGAATGCATTACACTGCATCCATGCAATTTTCTTTTGAAAAAAAAAGAGATTAGATCTCTCAAGGACTTGCCAAAGATTTGCCACATTAATCTCTCCAGAAAAACTTACCGTTTTGTGGAAATTTTGGTTCGATGAATACCTCAGACTTGGAATAAATTCCAGCACATAACCAACATGGATGATTACCAGACATGGATATGGAAAGACTACAATGAACAACTGAAAAGCATTAATTTAATAGGAAAAAAATCAGAATATATCACAAGATTCAGATACCTTTGATCATTTGAAGGCTTCCTTGGCAGCTTTGCACTTTTCTTCTGCAGAAGAATACGAGAAATTTCCAAATTAACATCATAGACTGACAACTTTGCCAAATATTTGTCAATTAAAATATAAATTTCACTATGCGCACCGCTGACCGCTCCTTGTGCTCTGCAAGCAAAATGAGATCTCGAATCTTCACCTTCTGAAAGTCAATCTCCTCCTCAGGTGTTTGAAGCAAAACCTTGTCCACTACATGGGAAGAAGCAACACATCATTTAGTGAGACGAGTCAACTTTCAGAATGTAATAAGAAAAGTTTCAAAAGGGTACTTCACCACATCTTCTGCTTCTTCGAGTTGTATGAGAAAACTTTTTCTTCGGTTCCTTGAATTGTTCTAAGGTTTCCTCAGCCCCTTTCCTTTTTCTAGATGGCTTTTCATCCTTACATTTACTTGCTTTTGACTTTCTCCTTGCCTTTTTCTTCTTCAATGTATTATGTTCTCTGCTTTCATCATCTTCATCTTCCCCATTTATACTTCTATCAGGTTCAGAATGGAAACTTTCATCATCTTGACCATCACCATCAGACTCATCCACTAAATGAGGTGCAGCGACACGCTTCCTCAGCTGCCTTGATGATTTCTCGCCCTCATCATGGTCAACATTATCCATGGAAGATTTATTGGGGGCCTGACTCTGAAGAGAGTTCAAATTTTTATGGCCAAGAAAATTAAAACTGAATTAGAAAATGTCTAAGACAAGTTGATACTCCCAACCACAAAGAAATTTGAAAAATACACATCAGCAAATCAGAATAGAAATTTAAAGAAAAAGAAAGCATCTCCGGAGTGCCTTTCTTTTCTTGAAAGACACAAGAAAAATAACTTAATATCGTCACATGCCCAAATTACTGAGAAACCATGAGAACTTGGCTTTGTTGTCTAGAAAGTTATGGGCATTTCACAAAAGCCAAACAGAGACCAAACATCTCAAACCAAAGCACATACGCCCATGTCAAATAAATACAGATGCTTCAGCAAACATGCCTGAACGTGGAATAACTTTCCTAGAAAAAAATCGCAATAGAACTTACCAGATTTTCAAGGTTATCAGGGTTAAGTTCCGAATATTCCACATCCTCTATAATGGATGTGTCGAAGCCAGAAGGTTCTGAATGGTTAGATTGCTCAGGCCTGATTGATGAGAATTGGAAGATCTCCTCAGGAATAGAGTCAAGAGCCGTACCATCACCGATGTGTTCCCTTTCGAAGTCTATCAGAGGGTCTTGCCGATGATCATTATCATTAAACGTTGCATCAAAAGTCCTGGGATCAGGTTCTTTTGCACCACTTTGTGCCTTGGGCTTGGGCACAAATTTGCCACGGCTAGATCTTGTAATCTCCGCAAAACATTCCACTGTTTCCGACCCTGGAAAGACCTCTACCTCCTGCAAAGGACCGAATCTTTCAGAATCTTATAATAAAATCAGCTAAAAATCACATTTTTCAGTGAATAGACAAATAATCAGTTACCATGAAATGGGAAGAATCCGTGGAATTTTGAACTGGAAGACCTGAATCTTTCTCGACATTTATATCAACGGAAGTCGGAGTAATTGGCCCTTCTGATGATAAAATCGTACCTTTCCTTTCGACACTGTTCGAATGTGCAGATAACATTTCATTCCCTTCATGGAAATCACCAGGTGTTTGCCCTGACAATGGAGTTTATGACGCCATCTGTTAGCAAAGAACAAGATAAAATGGTACTGGAGCAGGATGAGTGGAAAGTTGCTTTTCTTTTACCTTCCTTATTCAGAGATTGGGTGGGGAGATAATCAATAGATTCCAAATGAGAAATTACATCTTCGTTCTGCTGAAGGGATATAATGTCATTTATGTAGTAAGCGAATATCAAACATCAAAAAGCAATGGGGATCCAGGAAATAAGAATAATATGTCATACCTCTTCAGCTGACTTCACATAACTGGAATTCCAATCACCATCACCACTAGGCACTTCATTTGTTACATGAGGGAGAGAAGCTGAAGAGTCCAGTGCATGAACTCCACTGCTTTGTGTCTCTTTTGACTTGGGCCGAAACTTCCCACCCACTTCACCTGTCCACAGATCCACAGTGTGGAATAATTTATGAGAATTCAGTCAGACAAGATTACAGAGCCATATTATCTTTTTGTCTCAATGAGCATTAGTCCATACCTCCAGGCACAGTGGGCACAGGAAGCAAATCATGGAGATTCTCATCATCAAACCCCAGAGGATCTATCTAAAACCAGGAGAATTTCAGAAATACTGTTGATGCAACAAAATTAGACAATATCTGGAATAAAAACAGCAAAGAAATTCAGTTGCACTTCTTACCCCCGCTGTCATATTCCTGGAGGACTTCCCCTCAATGCTTTCAGACATTGGAAGGACATCACTGTCCCATTTATTAGCAACACTTTCAACATTTTCAGGTTCAGAGCCCAGGTCCTTAAACTTTGTATCCTCCCCAGTGGAGGCCAGCTCTTTAGGCAAAGAAGACGAGCTCCGGGGAACATTTAAACTGCTATCAACTGAAGCAATAGATTCCAAAGGAATTGGCGCAACCTGCTTTTCCTTAGTTGGGACTGAAGAAGGCTTCGGCTTCGAAGGTCCCTTTCTAGGCCCCAGTCTTGCCCTGGGCTGAAACTTACTATGTGCAGGAGCTGTCAAAAAATGAAGGATCAGTAAATTATTTATAAAAAAATTATTCCTACGTATCTCTTTTTTCAAAGAAAAGTAAGCATAGACCTGGCTTTGCTGCAGCATCTGCAAATATATCTTCAAAAGGGTCCATCACGAAATCAAACCGAATCTAAGTCCAATGGGGTTGATCACTCTTTCGGGTGGCTACAGACCATAAGCCTGTAATTTTCCCAAAACAAAATCAAATCACTAGCACACAGAGGGCCAGAGCAGCAGTAGAAATAATGTCTAATCAAACTCCTTGTGAAGTAGAAATTTTTAGGTGAGCTCTGTGTCGAATCTCTATGGAAACAAGAATTGCGTCAAAATTGGCTAAGAAACCATGCTCTATGGAAAAGTATGGAGAAGATTCGAGTCCGCCAAGCGGAGCTCGAGCTCTGTGACCCCAAACAAACAAGAGGAAAAAACTAAAGATGAGAACAGAGACCTTGCTGCAAGCTGGCAATTACATAAGCCGAAGCCCGGCACCGCCCGAGGATGGCACGGTCGCCAGTGAATGGGCCCTCACTGTCCTGATGGAGAGAACCAGAGGACGATTGACGATTTCACAGAAAACTGCTAATGAGCCGTCACGAGCAATTTATAGGTCTGATGGCTCTCTTAGCTGTGCTGTTATCGCTTCCCCGACCGGTAGAGTTCGAAACAGAGCACGGTCTTGTCTTGAATGTTTTGTTTTTCAGTCAAGTTGGGGCATTCTCACTTGAATGGGAGGACATCGGGAAACCCTGAGGAGAATAAGGCCCTCAAAGGCCCAAAAAATGGCGGGGTTGGGCCTCTATATTCTAAGATGGTCGCAAGAAAGTACATCATGAAATGGATCAAAATCGATCAGCGGGAAGCCAGGGGAACCAGACGATAAAACGCACACACTTACAGGATCAACCACGATTTTTTGACCTGTGAAAGGTTGCCGGGACGTCGCCGTCGATGGCGGAATCTCCAAGCAGGAGGACACGGTGAGACCGAGCACGCTGCGGTGGAGCCAGATGGAGCTGAGCAAAAGCCAGAGCGGTGCTGTGTAGCGAGAATCTCTCTGCCGAGATAGCAATGAGAGGTTTTAAAGAGAGGGAGAAGGAGAACTGAGAGCGAAGGTTAGGTCCCTGCAGAGGAAGTTACGGAGAAGGGGAGTGAGAGAGACAGGATCCGTTTCTTTCGTCTCACCGAGGGATACGGCGGTAGCAGACGCCAAATCGCCGTCACGGTGGCAGAGGAAGGACGGCCTAAGCGGTGGAGGAAGATTTTCACAGAGACGATTTCTATCTCCTTCCGCTCCGGCCCATCGAGCGGGAGCCCAGCATCCAGAATTCTTCGTCCAGGCCCGGTTTCAGTTTCCCGCGACCCACACTCGGGAGCGGCATCAAAGGCTCTTCGTCGCATGGGCTAATCTCGGAATTAGGAGTGAACTGAGGTAAGGTCCTCCTGATCGCAGTCCAGGACTGTAATAAATAGGTTTTTTTTTTTTTGGGTAAACAACGAAAACACGTAGGCCTAAAAAGAAATAAAGAACACACGAAGCCCCATCAATGATATCAAAACCCAATATCTTTACGTCTCAAGTTAAGAGCAATACCATTAGACCACAACCCTTTTCTCATAAATAAACAAATTTTTGACAAATAAAGAAAAGGAAAACTCGTAAAACAGTTTGTTAAAACAACAAAACTATTCCTATTCTAATCATATTGCTATCTTTATCTAAATATCATAATGTCGGACCTGAAATTTTTTCGACAGGGCATGGGCTATAGGCGCACACGTGGCCTAACTTATGATTTTAACCGTGTGAAATTGCAGTTGTCACTAATCATTTAAGGACTAATCCTACAGTCGACCAAAAACCTAAGTTCTTGCGTATTACTACCACCTAAGTTCTTACTTGGTCTTGAACCAAAGTATGCATTCGAAAGTCTTGTTACGCATAAAAGGCTCACAAGCCGATCGACTCGCCTGTGATCTAGACCCATCCCTATACTTAAGTTATTTATTTGTTTGCACATTTTAATTTATCCAATTGTTTCCCTAATTGAGGTCTAAATCGATAGTCCAAGATCAAAATCAATAATCGAGTTACGTGCCCTATCATGATACTATTCATCCTAATCTAAGTCTAGTAAAGTTAAAGAGTTCCAATATAATTTGATTGCAAAGATTCATCGTCTCGCTGACTCTGCTCGTCCCAAATAATGCACTCAAATACATGAAACCACAAACCCTGCCTAGATCATAAAATATGTAATCAAATCGCTTGAGAGACTGTAAAATTCCAAAATGAGGGGCATCTGGGTAAAATGCCTAAAATGTTGGCTTAGCATGTACAACCTAAGATGAATGGCTAATATGCTGAATTTCCTTAGTGATGTATTTGCATGCAAGATGCCTAAAATAGTGGACTAAGATATAAGATTTATGACATGAGGGAGCAAGTATGTGCGTTCAAACATAACTACCCAAATTAACACCTTAGACCTGAGATCAAGAATTGAAGGATAGGGAGAACCAAACATCAAATGAATCGGAAATGTGGGAGCTCTTCGTAAGCCTAAGACTTGAAATTAAAGGCTGAAGAAAGACTAATAATAAGCCTTAAACAATCACAAACTAGTGTAGCGAGTGATAGTTTTAAAACCTGAAGTCAAGAGCCAAAGAACGATTAGAAACGAGCCTCAATCGATCACAAAATGGTGCAGCACGTAACAGCCTTAAAACACGAGGTTAAAAGCTAAAGAATGCCTAGAAGCAAACCTTAAACAATATCAAAATTGCAACAACTTTGGGCAGCCACAAAGCTCAGAACTTCGAGGCTAAAACACCTTAAAAACCAGCACCAAACAACCACAAATGCTGCAGCAACTGGTAGGCCTAAACTAAGGCTATAATCTCCCTGAAATGGTATCGGGAATGAGAGAATCCATACAGCAAGAAGTTGCAGCAACTATGCACACTAAGTAGCCACATTTTGGATGGAAATGCCGTAAGAATATTGAGAAAACTTGCAGTAAAGTGCAACAGCACAGACCTGCAGACTAAGGCTCTAATCTCCCCGAAACCGCTATTGAAAATGGGAGAAAACATTTAGCAAGAAGGCTGCAGCAACTATGACTTCAAGCAGCCTCGTTTCCTATCAAAAACTATCCTTGCAATGAAGGAAAGACAGAACAAAGAGTTGCTGCAACAATGGGCAATATATGTCTCTATTCTCGTAAGAAAACAAGATTGAAATCATGAGAAATCATTGAGCACTAATCAAAGCGACTGTGAGCCCCAAATAGCCACGTTTCCTATCAAAAACCATCATCGAAATATAGAAAAGACAGGACAAAGAGCTGCTGCAACAATGGGCTCCAAGCAACCTCATTTTTATCAAAATGCCATGGGAATATCTGGAAAAAGACACAGCGAAGAGCTGCTTGCATGATCAAGCTCATGGGGCTCTACTCTCATTTAAATAACGTTCAAAGGATGAGAAATCATCCAGCCGATACCAGCAGCAATATTGGGATGTGAGGGCACCTATCCTAAACTACAATACCATCAAAATCAAGCAGAAAAAGTGGGCAATAACTAGCTTGCAATAACAGAGGGTGAAGGCTCCTTTTCTAGTCTAGAAACACTCATATGAAAGGAAGATGCCAAGGAAGGAACTGATATACTATTGGGATCTGCACAGCCCTTTTCTCAATGAAAATGACAGTTGAATCAAATAGAAATGTCGAGATGGTAGCTGCTGCACTATCAGGATATGCACAGTCACTTTCTCAATAAAAATGACACTTTAACAAAGGAAAAATGTCAAAATAGGAGCCGTTGCACAATCGGGATGTGCACAGCCCCTTTCCTGATGATAATGACACTTGAATCAAGAGGAAATTTCGATCGGGGAGCTGCCACATTATCGGAGTATGTAAAGCCACTTTCTCAGTTCAAATGACACTCAAGTCAAGAGAAAATATTGAGCAAATAGCTGCTGCAACTACAAAACAAGCTGAATGTTCCAAGTATTCAGGGACATCAAATAACATGGCGAGAAAATCATCTAGCATAGCTGAATCATTTTCTCAGCAATCAGTGCACTAGATACCATAAACATAGCCACCCAGATTAGCTGAACTAAACAACTCAGGCACTCAACATTCTAGCACAAAAAATCAGCATCAAAACAGAGCAGACAATCGAACTGATACCAACATCAGGGCTATCATCGAGTACAACCAGCATCCGCACAATCACCAGACCATATCAGCATCAACACCATCACCGAACAATACTAACATCACCGCGATAACTGAACAAACCTAATCCAATCAGCTCAGCCATCTCGGACAATCAAGAATCGATTTCCCGGCCCGAATAAGACAGGGGAGCGTCTTGGAGTTTACCTATCTTACCTATTAGCATACAGGAAGCGGCAGTGCAAGCTGAAACGAGCGGCAGCCAGAGAATCAGCGGCAGGGGCCTCTCGAAGGTGGCTCTGTGGGCCGAGGAGGATTGCGGTGGCGGTGGTCTGTGGCGGCGATGATCGGGGAAGGAGCTCGGGCTCAGGCTGCAAGACAGGTGTCTGCGGGGGGTGGCGGTGGCGGTGGCTCAATCGAACAAAGGAGGAGGAGGAGGACATAGGGGAGTCGGATGGAGGCGGGGCTCGGATAGGGAAAGATCGGGCTGTGGGTTCGGTGTGTTGGCGAAAAGAGGAGGAACCGAGGTACGAGTAATGGCTTCCGGCGCGATGGAGAGCTCGGGTTCGACGATCGGAGACGCAATGGACTCGGGTTGACAGGAAGATGCCGCCCTGGTCACCGGCTCAGGAATGAGATGAAAGCCCACGCTCCCTAGCCCCCTCCGCTTCTCCGCTGAGGATTTTCCTCCCTTCTCCCCGGAAAAATTGCGGCCCCTACAGTGAAATCTAAGTTTGATAATATGTCATATGACATTTTTTTTATTTTATATTTTCTATTTACTTAATTAATATTTATTTGAAGAAAAAATTCAAATATCTCAAATATGTCACGTATAATATTTCAAATACTTTTAATTTCTTCCGGTCCTTTACAACTCTCAAGTATAAAAATCATTCCTTTCTTAGCTTATTCTCAATTTCTTTATATTATGTTCTATTTTTTTCTTTAATCTTTCATAAATTAATATCCAAATGATACTAATATTGTTTAATTTGGACTTCTCAATAATTAGATATAATTTTTTAAATAAAACTAGATGAGATATCCGAATATGATAGATTCAGCCAATTTCACTTAAAAATTATATCTTCATGTCTGGACCAAATCTCGAGGTGTCCAAAATATGTCAAATTGAAGCTAGTTTGATGCTCTTCACAATGATTGTGAATTTGTCCTGTGATCAATCCAATTGGATCCTCAATTCTAATCTCAAGCATCACATCAGGTCTGATACGGGGCACGTGTTCGCTTAATTTTTTCGATATCAAGGTTCGGGTACCTTCTGAGCTACAATGAGGTGTCAACGCATAACAAATTTTATAAAAGGTTAACGATGCTATAAAAATGACAAGTCGATATTAAAAATTGTATAAAATATTATTATAAAATAAAAATAGTATGAGTTGTAATCAACTATGCAATTGACGGCTCGGTACGTACAACGGAGTTCACCTCTACGTACACAAATTATGATCGATTATAATTGATTTGTTCTCGTAGACAGACTAATGTACAGCTTCATAAATGAACGGGCACGTCTCTTCCTCTTCCTCCTCTCTTTTTCTGGATGAACAGACACCGCTTCACTTACAATTAATTCAACCCTACAGCGATACTCGATCAATTGGACAGATAAAAATGAAATAATTTAATAAAAATTAGATAGAATTAAATAAGACACATATAATATTCATATATTTTTTTTAGTTCAGAAGACGACGGTCGCCCCCCAAATCCATTTGCCATGCGAGCACACGCGCCGGAAGTTCTTGGACTACTTGCCAAAAATTATGGGCCATAACTTTTCATAGCCAATCTTATGGACGGCTGCTTTTCCTCGATCATCCAATGTCTTACGTACGGCCCCCACTGTGACCCCAGCCAGCTCTGCATTTTTTGACGTCTATACAACATTAGGAATCAGGATCGGAGAAGCGGAAAAAAAATTTATTAAAAAAAAGGAAAAAAAATTGATTTTGGATGGCTTCTAATCGTTCCGTCTTTTTTTTTTCATCTGCATCACTCATTATCTAAAAGTTCACTAAATTTTAATTAATTTATATTCGAGTTGAATCAATATGTTAAGAAGTAAGATCCTCCTAATTAGAAACGAATCGAATACCTTTAAAAATATCGAATCGTTTCAATCAGCTCTCGTATCAGTATTTCGAACGTCCCTTTAGCCCTATAAATTCCACCCTCTTCATTTCCCTAACCTCTCTCGCCCTTCCCATCTCCTCCTCCTCCGACGAGAATTCTTTGGCACCTTTCTGTTATTCCCCTCTCCCTGATATTTCTCCTCCCCTTTTGTCTTAATCAAAGCTTTCCCCGCAGCCCATGCCAGTCCTCCCTCCCCCATTGCTTTGTACCAAAGCTATCTCCATCTCCTTCCCCTATTTCGGCTAACGATCGATTCCCATCCCGTAAAGATCACGAGAACCCGATCGAAAAAAATCCCAACTTGGCCCACCCACTCGTGTCCTTTATTCCCCTCTATTTATCTCCCCCGCATCCGATCGATCCCCCCGCCACCAAGCTCCAGCCTCTCCTGCAGACCTCAGGCCAGCTTCACCTTCCGCATCCATACCATCACCGATCGATCTCCCCTCCCCTCTCCTCTCCTCTGAGGCTTTTCGGGTCGTGGTTCTTGATGATAAATCCCGCGTTCTCGATCTTCGTCGAGACCCATGTGTCCGATTCTCAGTGAGCTGCTCCTCTCTGGGTGCACCATCAGCTCCTCGTTCCGGCGCAGGACCCACCTCGTCCAGTCCTTCTCCGTCGTCTTCCTCTACTGGCTCTACTATGTCTCATAATTCTGTCACCTTTCCCAATCTCTCCTCTATAATTTAGCTTCTTAATAATCTCTGCAATACATATATATATATATACACACACACATATCACCTGTATCCTTCCTGTTTAGTCTCTATTTCTTTCTATTTTCGAAAGCTCGGATCGTGCGTCCAGTATACAAAGTTCGAGGGGGATTGGAGTGGTGGTTCATCGGGGACGCTGTTGCCCAGGGCAAGCTTGTTTCTTGTCGATCTGCATTCGGTCGCTGGTGCCCCGGATCATGGCTTCATTGAGCGGCGGCACATCTGCTGGTTCCTCGTCCCAGAACCAGGTGACCACCTCGTGCTCTGACGAGGACCTGCAGACCTTGCTAGACCAGCGGAAGAGGAAGAGGATGATCTCGAACCGCGAGTCGGCGAGGCGGTCCCGGATGAGGAAGCGGAAGCAGCTCAACGATCTGATCGCCCAGTCGGCCCAGCTCCGGAGCGAGAAACAGCAGCTCGCCGACAGCATCGCAGTCACCGCGCAGCACTACCTGAGCGTTGAGACCGAGAACTCGGTGCTGAGGGCCCAGGTGGGCGAGCTCAGGCACAGGCTGGAATCGCTGAACGATATCATCAGCTTCCTGAGCCCGCTAGCGTTTCATGGATCAGTTCCCGGGATCAGCCAGCTCGGCTTTGACGC
This sequence comes from Lagerstroemia speciosa, assembly GCA_037672795.1. NCBI lineage: Eukaryota > Viridiplantae > Streptophyta > Magnoliopsida > Myrtales > Lythraceae > Lagerstroemia > Lagerstroemia speciosa. The sequence goes on along the minus strand of CM075287.1, from coordinate 3,897,996 downwards.
CATGGCTAATCATCATCAGCCTGTAATGGCATCGCCTGCTCACCTTTTCCATTACTGATCGAAATAAGTCCGATGCAGAATAAGGTTTGCAACGATAGATCGGATCAGGTGAGTGGCATGTATATTGTTGATCGACCGTACGTACGTACATACGTACTTTTCCAAACTATGGGGTCTGCTTATGTTGTGATTAAAGACTGTTTACTTAAACACGTAGAGATCGCCACAAACCGAGAAAATAGAAATTACAGGCACGAGCACGACGTTCGGGTTCAAATGTTATGTTCGGATGCAATTATTTTGCAGAATGTCACGAGCTCAGGTTTAAAATTTACACTTATCGGTATTACGTATGTGGTGCCGATTGAGATACTGGGGAATGAACAATTGGGCATGGAAGACAAGACGACACTGTCTTATTTTGTGTTTGCTAATAGATTCCGTGTCCGACCAAATTCCTACAACTATTGTCTGACAGAATGAGTAGAACAATAGTAAGAAGGAGAAGTTCTTCGTCAACTTATGTTACGGATCAATAATATTCAGTCACTTTAAATCACGTAGTTTCGATCAATTTTTTCCATTCCATAACTACCCGACCTAGTTTAACCAATAATTTATTCCTCAGAGCTTTATTATTATCATTTTACGATCTGTTGGTTACTGACGGTTGCTACTTTTTCTCTATCGCTCTCGCACAAACTTCCAATATGATCTCGATGATATACTTTCCGTGCGGAGAATGGGTCACGCGCTAGTTCTAATATGTTGGATTAGAAATACTACTCGCATACAATTGCAGTGGCGCGTGACTCCCACCCATAATCAAAATGATCTGAGATCGATTCTTATCATGTGAGAGTTATGCGTCCATTTATTTTTTATTCTTGTATTAGACTAATGAACATCCTTTATCACTGAAGAAAACAGGTGACGGAGTTGATCGATTACCTTAAAGAAAGAAAATATATCAGATAAAATTGGGATAAAGAGAAGATTAAAAAAAGAAAAGGAAGGCAGTCGATCGATTGTCACTTTTTTTCAAATCAGAATATCATATTTCTATCACTTTTTTAATTTTAAATATTTTAAAAAATTAACTTTTATGAATTGATAGAGTTTTAAAGCTGAAAATGAAACTAGAGGGGGTTTCAGATTTATGATGACGATGATGACAATTCACTTTATCGTCGTTTAGCGGAGCCGACCCGAGTGTGCTTCATGATTGCCAATTGATAGCTTTGTTAGCAAAGATAGTTTCGATGACTTTAATGAAAATTTCCCAATCTGTGTTTTCTTTTTACCTTGCCTCTTCCTCTTGGTAGGTCGGGTGTTTGGTTTGCTGTCAAATTTTTTTTTTTCGTAAAATTCAAATTGTTTTTTTTCCCGTAAAATTCAAATTTGGTCCTCAGTAAGGATTTCAAGTTCGAATTTTTTCAGTGATAAGAAAAGTTGGTGGACTTACACTGTAATTAGATTGAGAGATTTGGAGGGAAGTAATTTAGAGGGATTTCAACGAGAGGAATTTAGAGGTATTTGAAGGGATTTGGAGGGAATGAGAGGGGAGAGATTTGGAAGAACAATTTATTTTTCTAAATCATTCGTTTATATATTAATATTAAATGATGGATTTGAAAGAAAAAAATTTAATTTGACCATTTTATCCTCTTAATTTAGAGGATCGATCGAACAAGAGAAAGACGTAAGAGAGCGTAATGGTTTTATAATGATCTTAAACTGGAATAAAGTTGTGGTCTTGTGATAGTATTGGAAGGCTCGTTGATTGTGACCCGGCGGTGGTCGAGCAAGGGAAAGCACGTTGTAGTCGTGGCTTGGTGATGATCAAGTAAGGGAAGACAGTTTTTTCAAGGAGTTACAATGAGTATTGTTATTTAAAAATTTATTATCCCTCCAAATTCCCCCACATAGGAGGAATTAAAAAAGAGAGTTTTGAGGAATTTGGAGAGATCGCGAATCCCTCATAATAATTTACCCGAACAAGAATTATACTATCCATCCGAATCCGCCGGTCCAAACAAAGCGTTCATGTAAGAACATGAAATAAAGATAAATAAAGGAATGCGTAACTCCCAATCAAACATTGGTTATGGGTCCAAATCTAGCGCTACCGCAAGAAGACTGCATCCCCTCAGTTTGAGATTTTTACGAATGAAAAAAATTCGCACAGGAAGAGCAACACCAACTAATTAAAATTTAATTATTTTATTATCATTAAAAGTAAAATAACCTAATTTTATTTATTAATATTATTAATAAGTACAATCAGGCAGCGATACTATTACATAAAGACATGCTCCAACAACCAAGAGGAGTTGGGCCGAGTGATAAGCAGCTCGGTGCCGCTTAAGGAGGTCTCAGATTCGAGACCCCACGTACGCAGACACCCCTCTTGGGAGCCTCACCCGCCATTGCCAGACGTGCTACCCGGGGCGACCAACGGATTAGTCAAGTATGGTTGGCTAAAAGATGTCATCTCACCACTGGTGGGGTCTGCTTGGATACCGTGGCTGGCGACCAAAAAAAAGAAAAACATGCTCCAACAATGCATATTCAATAAGTAACGAATGAAAGAACTGAGAAATAATTGATAATAAAAAAATGAATAAATAGAATTTTATATGGAGATGAGGTTTCAGAGTAAAGATAATAAAATAGAAGACCCTTTTTTCTGTCTGTGTATGCATTATACGGATCAATCACGAGCGGCTGACAAACGCAACATTTTAACTTGTCCGGCGCCGTCTTTCGCCAACCAAGACAATCAATCCTGTCCCTGTATGTCTCAAGCAAAAATTTAATAAAAAAAAAAAAAGAAAGGAAGAAGAAGCAAGCGTGTCTCTGTATGTATATAACTCTATATAATTATATGTATATAATATATGCATACTAGAATGTTATTTAATAAGATTTGGGTAGAAATGAGCATGTAAATGATTAAGTAAAATTTTTATTTTAATTTGTGTTTTATATATGTGAAATGTGAAAATTAATTAATTAATTAATTTAGAAATAAAGTTTGGCTAGTTGTTGTATAATGAAAGTGGTGGAGAATATGTGAGAAATGTATGTGAAGTAAGAGAGAGAATATCACTAAGGGGGGTTGGGCCGAGTGGTAAGCAGCTCGGTGCCGCTTAAGGAGGTCTCGAGTTCGAGATCTCACGTACGCAGACACCCCCCTTGGGAGCCTCACCCGCCATTGCCAGACGTGCGACCCGGGGCGACCAACGGATTAGTCAAGTATGGTTGGCTGAAAGATGCCACCTCACCGCTGGTGGGGCCTGCTTGGATACCGTGGCTGGCGACAAAAAAAAAAAGGATAGAGAATGGAAAGAGAGTGTGGAATAGAGAGAGAGTTATGTACTAGTGAATTAATTATTATGTCAATTTTTTAATCTAATAATTATTAAATATTAAACTGTATGCGCTGATGGTTAATTTAGTAAAGTATAAAAGATACCAAAACAATTGGTTTTCAAAATATGTATAGACTTACTATATGAGTTAGTTCAAATAATAAGATATTGTTGCATTTAGGTAAATGTCTCGGGCTCGAGTCTTTATAAGTGGAGAAAACTCATGCTGGGAAAGTTATGCTCTTTAATAGACTGGTTTGGGTCAAACTGGATGAGTCGGTAGTACATAAGACTTATTATTATATATATATATATATAAGGACAATTATCTGAGGACAATTCACTGTCATTTCGGTCCACAATCAATTACCTTAAGAAATGAGAGGATGTGGCGTAATCGTACGGGCGAATAATTTAGAAAACTACTGTCCTCATTTTAGAAAGAAAAGATGCAGGATTCGATTTTCATCGATAAGAATTCCTGTACCACCTTCGTATTCCTCTTTGGGTTATCTAGGCAATATAATTTCCCGGGATCCGAATAACTTTTGTACTTGTCCATCCTAATTAAGAGAGAAAAACATGAACATTTACCGATGTGGACGGATTGCAATGATAAGACATCCATTTTCCTTAAACATGGTCTCACGTTCCAGTCCTGTGAATGAAGAAAATTCATATATGAATTAGTCGTGGTTCACTAGATTTCTGGGTATCACGTGATAAATGCGGAAAAGAGAGAGGGGGAGAGAGAGAAAAAAAACATGGACATTTTTGTTAGAGGACTTCTTTTCGGTGCTCAAATCACATCCATCCAATTTGGTCCTTTAATTTCACCATCTTATTCCAAAAGAATCCGAAAAGGCAGACATTATTATAAGCCGGAGGGCTGGCAGTGGCGAGGGTTTCCCAATTAAATGAACATAATCATGGGGTCTTTTGAACGCTTAACAACGCAACTGCACTTCTCCCTTATCCCTTTTAACCACTGCGATTAAGGAAGGCATCGCGTCGATAATCCTGCGCTAGATACGGATCGGTAAATCGCAAAGTTTCTCGATCGACCATTTTCGGTGTAATGAGATCGCAAATCAATTTGATCATCGTACGCCGATCGTGAGTTGTTTAGATCTTACCGTGATTATTAGTACTGTGGTTATTAATTAAAAATTTTGCTTCGAGTTTTTTTTTTAAATATTTATTTTTGGGATAACCTGGTTTGGAAAATTAAAGAAAATTTTAAATTAATGTGACCGTGAATTACTTAGATCTTACCATGATTGTCATGGGTACATAGTAAAAGCTTACTTAGAGATTATTTTAAATATTTATTTTTTTAAATAACTTGATGAGAAAAATTAAAGCAAAATTTTATCTAATCTACACAAAAAAAAGCAAAGTAACCATGCAAAATATTATTATTATTATTTGCTAAGATTGTTTTTTAACCACCTTTATTTGTCTAACCCCTAATTTTCTAATTCTGGTTATATGTTTTTTTAATTTAAAAAAGGGCTCGGGTTCAACCATTACGAATCAAAAAAATTCATGATCTAGAAAATTTTATCCTTTAGTTACCGATCCCAGTCAAACTTGAATTAATCGAAACTCATTAAATTTCTGAATATTATACGATGCGCATTAACGAAAAAAATTACTATGAAGATTGAAAGAGAAAATGTGCCTTCCTTTTTTAGTTATTAAATTTCCACCCCGGCCCATAAGAGATTGGATCTATATCCATCCCAAAATCTCAAACTGATAGAATGGTGTTACACAATCTCTTATAAACTAGAATTCTTTTTTTTTTTTTAACCGATGTGGGATTCATTATTAACACCCGCCCTTACGTGACAACGTATTCACTCTTGACATGTACCTTCAAACACTTGCCCTCATCAACAACTGACCTCAAGTTGAGTATTTTTCTTCCTTACTCAAGAGAAGGGGGACAATTGACCATGAACCAGATATTTTTCTTCCAGTCTTAGGTTTTTAATAGGCCACGAGTTCCATACTCGGGCTTGGCATGGTATGAGTTCAACATCATCATGCTCTGATACCATATAAAATTTCCACCCGGCCCATAAGAGGCTGGGCTCATGTCCATCCCAAAAGTTCAAGCTGATACGATGGTCGCTCTCTTATAAAATAGATTTCAATTAATCAATTCTCCAATACATGATTTATATATCTCAACACCCACTCTCACGTGACAACGTGTTCACACTTGACACGTGCCCTTAAACACTTACTCTCAATAACTGAACTCGAGCCGAGTATTTCAGTTTTGGTCTTGGGTGAGGGGGGAAAACTATCACAAGGCGACATTCTCTACCGTCCTTGGGCTAACAACTGCCTCGAGCCCAGCATTTTCCTTCCGATCTCGGGCATACGGATCAAGAGTTCCATACTCGGACCTGGTGTGGTGTGAATTCAAGATCGTCCTGCTCTGATACTATATTAAATTTTCACTCGGCTCACGAGAAGTTGGGCGCATGTTCATCGAAAAAATTCAAACTAATAGGATGGTGGTACCCGCACTTTTATAAACCAGGTTTCAGTTCATCAATTCTCCGGTGTAGAATTTATGTATCTCAACATTAGTTGTATAAAGCAACACACTACCACTAGTGTAAATAATTCGTTGAGTAAATATCTCCTGAATCTTGACACATGTAAGGTTTTCGCAAATTTCGAGAATCAACTTTATATGTACGTGTCAATATTTGAACAGTACACAACGAATTTCTTATGTGTTATGCGTTAAATGAAGTGTGTTACGTACAAGTTAAATTAGGTCATTCGCAGACTTGTTGAAGTGTACGTATTTGCAAAATGAAGTATCTTACGTACAAGTTAAATCAGGTCGAAGAAAAAGATGTTAAGACACGCACAAAAAAACTTGTCGTGTCCAATGTTCGTACCACGATTGAGCATTTGGATTCGACTTTGTCAAAATTATATTCTTCATCATCTTCTTCTTCTACATTTATACTGTTAGAATTCAATATCTTGAATTGAAGGTTTCGTTTTAACTCTTCAAAATATCAACCACAACTTGTACTCTGAAGCTAACGTGCAGTCGATTCAAGTAATTCGGTATTTGGTTTCCTTAAATAAAGGTCTCGGGTGGGTTTGAGTCTTTGTAAGTGGAGAGGACTCGTGCTCGAAGAGCTTTTCCTCTTAGTAGGCCGGCTCAACTCGAATCGAGTCAGTAGGAGACTTGTAGGATCTGTGGATACCAACAGTGCAAGTTGAAAAATATAACTAAGAAAACCTCAGTTCCCTTTAAGTATGATTTCGGATTTAGGTTTTTGTTAGCGGAGAAGATCCGCGCTCGAGAGAACTTTATTCCTTAGCGGACCGATCCACCTCGAATCTAATTCAGTTAGGTCTCGTCCGACTTCCGGGTGCCGGTCCATTGTACGTTAGGCTTCAATCGGAGAAGGCCGAAGATCAGGCCGGCCCAAGGGGAACAGTATCACGGGGTCCCAATTTAGCAGAAAATTGCCACGAAGAACAAGCACTACGTGGTTCCAGACAAGCCGATCGAGCTATAACTTCATCGTTTCCCAGGATAGAATATTTGACTATAATGCTTGCATTTCGCTTTCGGTCGAGGTCGAACGACCGTCCGAAGATTCCGGTTCCACATCTCTTTAGACTGTCGAGAACTAACTTGCTGCGGGGACTCGATAGAACCAGCCCCTGGAGAGATCCATCCCACTCAAAGGGCAGTCAAAGTTCCGGTTTAGTATAGTCGTGGCTGAGACTAGTCCAGGAACTCTCAGAATTTTGCCGAAACTCGAAAACGAACGATTCGCTGAAGCAGCACCACGTCCTTCGAGCGTCGGCATATGTCGATGTACCGAAAGAAATGCTTCGATCTCGCCGTTGCCATTGTCGTTCCGAACAAATTTTTCGTACGTTATCGGGACTGTGATCCGTATTACATGCATTTTGCGTGCGATAGATGTGTAGATATATACTTTGTGAACCGTGGAACGTACGAGGTCGGAAAGTCGGGAGAAGCTCGAACAGGAGTCTCGGGAAGAAGGATGAAGGTGTGCAGTGCTCCCAGACCGATCGATGGTGTCGCCTTGTCATGAAGTGGAACCCGTCATCCTTAATCCCGCTTAATTAACGGAAAATTCCAAAGGAGTTAATTCCGTAACATTTCGCCGGAAAAAAAAGAAAAAGAAAAATGAGTGATAATTTCTCGTATTAATTTTAAAAGTAAAATGCATCGAATCGTCTCAAATAACTTGTACAGATAAAATTCTTTCTATTTTTTTTTATCGAGCTAGTGTTTTCCTTCTGGTTAAAATTTCTTATCGCTTGAATTATATGACGGGACTTCATACATATAGATCATAGATTTTCACCTAGGGTTAAAAACATGCAAAATATGCTTTGCTTTCACGCCGTGGCACTACTCGTGGTTCGACCTTGTTTGATCACTCAGTGCAAATGCGATCGTCACTATACCCGAATCTAATCGCACACGCCGAACCCCAACTTGCAGCACATCGTGGGGAGTATTAAGCCACGATCGACGCGTACCATTGGTGCAATGTCCTTTAAGCAACAGTACCCGGCAATGCGTGCATATTCTAGACCACTGCAAATGCCCTTATATTATGAACCATTGACTATCCCTCCCTATGCATGTTAGTCTCCAACCTCATTACCCTTTTTCCCTTTTCTTTTTATTTATAAAAGATGAGTTTATTCTCACCGAATCCATGAATATCGTACAACCTCGTAAATCTAGGTAAGCCCTCGCGCAAGATAATTATGCGGGTGGTCTCACTAATAACCACGTGCTCGAGGATGGAATTTGTACCCACGATCTCATGGACTTCCTCAAGAAACGGACGCACGTTCCGTCCATTCTAACTGATTCCTGGGTTAATTTATCCCCCTTTTTTGTTATTTGCCTAAAAAATCACGAATTATTCAAGAATTCTCTAATCTAACACGAACAATTTTTTTAACCCAGAAAATCACGAACTATTCAAGATTCCCTAATCTGTCGCAAACTATTGTTTTAGCCTAGAAAATCACAAAGTATCCTCATTTTCACAAGTCTGCCACATCATTGATTTTGTCCATTAATTATTGACGTGCATTGTTAATTTTTACTTATTGGCATCACACTTGACGTCCATCTAGTCATAAAAATAAGGAACATCTGTTTGCACATCATATCTATTCTTGTGATAAAATAGAGAATTCGACAATAGTTTACACATCTGTTTGCACATCTATTCTTGTGATAAAATAGAGAATTCAACAATAGATCATATTTTTTTATGATCGGATGGACGCCATGTGTAATGTTACATCAAATTTCATTTGCAAAATCAATAAAATTAACAGACAAAATTAATGGCGTGGTATATTAGGGAAAATGAGCATAATTCTTGATTTTCTAGGCAAAAAAATAGTTCGTAGTAAATTAGAGAATTCTTAAATAGTTTGTGATTTTTTAGATCAAAAAAATAGTTCGTGACAAATTATGAAATTCTTTAATAGTTGGTGATTTTTTTATGTGAATAACCCCTTTTTTTTGATGGATTGCTGTTCTACTATTAATGGCGGGTCCCAAATTCAAGACCCAGGAAGGTTCTTAAGGATAGGGTTTATGAAAAGAGAGAGATGCGCGTCGATGATCCAACTCGATCTCGAATTTCGTAGGAGCGGTCGGACGTAATCAGCCTGAAGTTTTAGGGTTAGTTTGGTAATTCCAAGTGGAAGTTACAATCAATTATGGCTAATAAATAGATTTATCGATCAAATTAGTGTGAGCGTATGATTCCACTAGCTTTCTTTGGACAAATTAGAGCCCTTACAGGAGAAAAGCGGTCTCCTTTCCCTTTTTTGCTTTAAATTTTTTAAACTCAAAAGCGTGGAAGACTGCATTAGTATTTCATGATGACATAGACTATGAATTTGTTGCTCATCCTTATGCTGTCCCCATTAATTAACCCAATAAGAATATCTATGTACACATCTTTTATATAGAATTATCAGAGTGACCCGGTCACTACCGATAGAAGGGACGGATTCAGAAAATTTTTTCAGAGGAGCGGAACTCCATGGAAGAGTAATGCGGCAAATTCGGGGATCATCAAAATCAAGTGAAATATGTGTAGATCTCACGTATATTAAGTTTGTATATGTGTAAGAGTATGCAGTGAAGTACTTGAAATATTTCGTGCCTTTTTTTAATGAATAAAATGATGGTAACAGTAATGACGATTCAATCACAATGACAAGCAATTTAATATTCGACCCATAACGAGAATAAGGTCTTGGCACATTGGTTTCGGCCTCGATAAAGTCTATAAATACATCCAGAACCCCAGGATATCAGGTACCGAACTATTTCCAGCTCTCACTCACTTTATCCATTCATATAACCAGTGTCGGTCATTAATTTAGGCATTCGAGAGTTGATTTAGGACACAGTTCCGAGCTCAACTTCTTTAGCAGGCACTTGCAAATCTTGGAGCGAATACCCAGTGCCACTCAGCAGACTATCCAAAGGGCCTGTATATAACAAACGGAAGAAAATGTAATTGTATCAAACTCTCGAAATATCATTTCTTTGTCAGAAGATACTCAAATATTAATATTTCTCCCTCTGAGCAACATAGAGAGGGGACAGCATCCCTGGTCTCATCAGTTTCAACCCACGGAGGACTCAGAGGGACACAAAAGAAAGAAAGGAAGGGAGAGGGAGAGAGAAAGAGGTGATGAGAATCAATGCTTAATTATGAAGATGAAGAACATGGGAGCCATCTTTTTCCTGCTGCTGCTGCTCCTGCTCTTCTCAGCATTTCTTGCAGGTTTGCCCTTTTTTTTCTCTGCTTTCTTCGAGCATCATGTTGCAGCAGCTTTATGGGGAGAAGTTCCATCTTCACCTCATTGGATGGCAGCCGCTAAGAGGATGCGGAAACCTAAGTTCCTGATAAGAATATTCTCATAAGCTGAACGAACATATACCGTTCGAACTTTATGCAAAATTATCAACTACGATGAAACTCAGTCGCTCGACTTGTGCCTTCTTTATGTCTGGCAGGGCGGCGAAGATCAAAGCTGGCCGAAGAAGGAGATGCTAGCGAAGTCCACAAGGTTTCATCATCGATCCTCTCCTATTCCTCTACTCTATCCTTCTCTCCATTCTATGTGACATGTCTTTTTGAAGATCCTATATATTGCGCGCTATGAAATCATCACGAAATCCGGGGAGAAAACCAAACCGTTAACCCCGGTGGTTTGATGAAGGTGCAACATATGGTCCTTTCCGGAAATTAATGATGCACGGAGTCAAGATAGTTCATTCATAGCCCGGTAAAAGTTTATTGGGCAACAGTCGAAAGAGAGGAGGAGACCGGTCGTAGCTGCTGTTTACATCCCACAAGACTAATACCCTCGCACGTAAAACTGTTCGGTCGAGCATACAAAAGGTATCGGTGATGAGTTGGTTAAGATGACTCGACATCTCTTATAGCCTTTAAGTAACTTCTCGGATTCGAGTCCTGTAAATGAAAAAAATTCATGTCGGAAGAGTCTCGGTGGGCCTACCCAGCTCGAATCTGAACTAGTTAAGACCCATCGAGATTATGGACACCTGACGGTCAGTAGGTATACATCGAGGAAAAAGAAAGTAGCGGTGTAAGACTTCCATGTGTGTATGCAGTTTACATGGATCGCTCGTGTCCCAAGTTAACTACAGCGAGTTGATGATCTCCCGACCTCGACGACAGGTGGCCGTGGCGGCGGACACGGAGGTGACGATCGTCCGTGAGAGGCTGTTGAAGGTTAACGCCGGAGATTACAGGAGGTATGATCCAGCCCCTGCAATGGTCAGGCCTCCCTTCAAGCTTATCCCCAGCTGATCGTTGTCATGAGATCATGGAAGGAAGAAACAAACCATATGTATGACAAAAGTAGGCTGGCGAAATCAGGTAATGCAGGAACATCATAGTACGATCATCCATTTAAATTAGATAGACAGACATAGTTCTCTATATATTGCTGTCTAATACATGCGACATATACATATAAAGTATGATATGATATATAGATGTATGGATGCTAAATTTCGAACGCTCGTGTGCGACTAATGTCAATTATTCGATCCCCATATAGCTATAAAAATAAATAATATGTATATATCTTGGCGTATTCATTATCTTCTTGGGATACATTTTTTTATAACTGAGGTATCCGAGCACTTTTCGGGCGAAATTAGCAATGGTTGCGATACCTCCTCCCAAGGCACACACAATCGCTCATAAATCCTGATGGGCTCAAGAGGGTTGAAAAACCTCCACTTTCTAGCGTGTGCCTACTAACTTCCCAGTTCCCTACCATTGGGGCTGCTCGCTGGAAGGCATCTTCTTAGGATACGTTGGTACAAAAGAATGGTTTTAGCAATGGTTGCGATACCTCCTCCCGGGTACACACAATCGCCCATAAATTATGATGGGCTCAAGATGGTTGAAAAGCCTCTACTCTCTAGCGTGTGCCTACTAACTTCCCAGTTCCCTACCATTGGGGCTATCCGCTGGAAGGCATCTTCTTAGGATACGTTGGTACAAAAGAATGGTTTTGATTTAAGCGTACGAAACATAGACTTAGTTATTTGCTTTTCGGTGATATCATATCGGGCTTCATGTTAACGAGGGATGGATTTTATGATAAGTTGAGGACAGTGGCCCCTGAGCTCGGAAAGACCTATAAAGATCTATACAAATTTTACCAATTTTATTTATATTTTTTTTAATTATCTTATAATTTCATCCCCGAAATCCATTATCTAACTCTATAGTAAGCTTCGCCCCCAGCCGGAGCCTTTGGATCTATCCCTAGCATTAATTGACATTATTTCATAATTTTTCACGTATCCGAATAATTCAAAGATACTGTCATGGCCATGTGACTCACTGTATCCATTTATTTTCTTTTTTCCTATCCGTTTTAATTTTATGGGCATATTTATACCGAAATAATAATAATAATAAAGTCCATATGTACGCTGTAGTCTGGGCCAGGCCCATCGAGAGCCCACATTTTAACTAGTGAAAAGCCCATAACCCGTGAGATGCTTCATCGGTCCTCAACTCAATTTGAAACCATTTCCTTTTATGGGATAAGAGCAAATATAAATATTTATTTATAAAAAAAAGAAGGTAGGAGAAATATTTATAAAAATTAAAAAAAAATTAATAAAAGGATATTTGAACTTGAGGACAAACTTCATAAAGTTGTTTATTTCTAATTGAAATCAACACCACTGCTCCGAAACCCTGATTATCAAATCTTGAAACCATTTCAAACGGCACGACCACATGAGCTTGCGTTTCGCTGTCCACGACGACTTTGTCTGCTTTTCGGACGAATATAGTAGGCCATGGTTGCACCTTCTTTCGTTGGTCATCAGAGGTTAGATGAGAAATTCTAAGATAAATCCAGTCCACTGTAAATTAATTAGGGATAATTATTATTACTTTTCGATCCATTATGAAAGTACCTGTAAGAACCGCGTCCTCTGCATGGCCCCAAGCTCCTACCAGCCAGCTGGGGCGTACTGGGTCGGGTTGACCCGAATCTATCTAGCCCGTTAGCTTACTGAACCGACCAATATCACTGTGGATAATGCCTACCAACCTTGTGGGTGGGTGGGGTGGGGGGGCATGTACCCAACAAAACAAGCTCGTCAAATTCTTATTAACAGTTAATATACTGAAATGTTGGTGAATTCTCCTTTTAGATTTATGTGACTTCTTTATGTATCGAATGAAAGAGACCGTGTCCAAGGTGGGGTCAAAAGATTCAAACCACATGTGTGATGTCTCGGCTTCGACCGCCCTATCTTTTTCCGTGCAAATAGATATACGTGTTTGTGTAACCGTATGAAATCGGGAAAATTGAGCTATTCTTTTAAAAGGATGCACGAACAGATCAGTTCCACCTCCTGTCCGACTCGCGTTCTCACCGTTGGATGGAGAAGTGGAATTTCAATATTGGAGATCGGAGTAGAGCCCTCCTCCCCACGAAGGAAAACGTCTCATTCGCGCATGTGTGTTTCAATCTTGGTGGGCTTGCCTTCTTCGCCGGGTTTCTCTCCTTTTCCACATCTCACCGGGCATCTTTTTCTTCTCTTTGCTCTACCACAGAAACATGCTCAATAGACTTTGTAGGGGTTGACTCTGAAAATTCGATGTTTGGTGGAAAATCCCGACAAAAATCGGAACGAAAAAAAAAATCATAATTTAGCGAGAAAATTCTTTACATGTCGGGACTGAGTTTTCTCGATAGAATTTTCGATATTCTTTATATATATATATATAGTTCAAAATTTTGAATTTCTTTAAATTCATGACATGATGCATTCAAAACTCACTTTCGTGCGTTTTAGCATTCAGACTTGTAGTCTGGATTTCTTCTACGCACTCGTGTCGTAATTACCAGAAGTGTGCTATTTGAACTTGAGATTGGAAGATACCGGCTTCTCGAGCTATACCAGTTTATGGCGATACTATGTTAATAGGTATGATGACGAGCCTTGATTATTCAGTGCGTCTAATATACTTACGATTAATTACAAAAATCTAGAATTACGTAGCAGATTGAGTAAATCGCCAGTATTGCCCCTCTTTTTTCCATGATAAGAAATACCTATATGTTTAATGTAAATATAGAAGACAGAGGTATAAAAGAGACGTATAACTCTCACACTAAAAATTGAACCCAACCTCTAAATTTTTTTATTTGCACCACGCGGTATCCCGGACCGGCCGAAGCGCACCTCGAGACTAATCTGCGGTCGGATCGGGATCCCTAGGAAAATTCCCGTCGACCCTCCAATCTGAGATTCGATCCTGGGATCACCTATTTAGGAATTAGTGAGGGAACCAGTAGACCAGTCCCAAGTTGGTAACCCAACCTCTAAATTAAGAGATAGAGTTCTGCACTGTGCTAAAACTTCCATTAAAGAAAAGAGGAAAAAAGTGGTTCAGGCCGGTCAATATAGGTCAGCTCCAAATTTTGAGCAGCTATTCGGTGTCACGGTATCACAGTGCTTATATAATATTATGAATTATTTAAATTAAGTTATTTAAAATTTTTTTATAAAATCATAAAAATAAAAAAATAATCCTAAAAATAGTTAAATTTTATTGGATTGTATTATTATATAAGTAATGTCACGTACTGGCACGGGTACATTTACAACTTTCTCCCTAATTTGAGCCACCCCGGCTGACGCTTTCCTTTTGACATTTCCTCCTCCCCGGTGTAGGGTTCACACGGCACTAAATAGCAGGCATCTTCGTTTAGACGTGGAAAGGGACAACTTGTAAGAAAAATAATTCGATACAGAGATATCGTTCTTAATTTTAAATTAAAAATATCAAATTTAATTATTATAAATGAGACTCTATAGATCTATTTATTGTCTCTTTTTTATTATTCTTTTAAGATTATTTGTATTTTTTGTGCATCGAGGAGAAAAATAAACATGGGATATGTTTTCCGCTTGTTTGGTTTCTGTAAATCATGCGGACTCGGCTAGCGTGATTCCTTTAGAATGAAACAAAAAACAAAGGTCCACTCGGACACAAGTCACGTGAACAAAACGCTGTCTAACATTACCGTATTTTGGTTGTGGTGGCTCGATATTTTTTTTATTAATATAAATTTTTTTATCTGATTTTTTAAATGAGGAAATTTATATTCTAGAGAGTTTAAACTCATAATATGCTTATAAAATTCGAAATTTCAAACGTGGATGGATTAAGGCTGTCGACACGATATGGCATAGAATTAGGCGGGTTTAGATTAAGTCTATTTAGATACGAACATGTTCAAATACATTAAATACATGCATTTTTTCGGTGGGATGCGGGGCATAGACCACCCTTAAATTAAATAAATGAAACTAAAACAATACAAAGTCGAGGCACGGTGAACCCTATTGCATTGGAGAATAGCAGAACATGAAGCCCAATCGAGCACGAGCTCAGTTTATGGACTCCAGCGGGAAGGAGAAAGCGAAGTTTGCGAGCCAATCTGCGCAAGAATTCCCTTCACGATATGGGTGTTGTGTTATCACTATTCAATTGCAAAGAAATAGCAATTGGATAAAACACGTTCACTAAATATATTTCACTGTTTTTATATAAATATTTAATTCATTTAACACGTTTATATATGGAAGAAATTTACGATATGTAAAATATTACATGCATTGCATGCTTCATTATCATCGAAAGTTACGCAGAATGGTAAAAAATTGATTGATCTTACTTATTATTGCACCGAGCAGCTATAAATATTATTATTCTACTAATCGTATCATTTATTATTAGAGTATACTTAGATCTGATTAAATATGAATCTATTTAGACACGATAAACAAATATTTTATCTACTATAGATAACTGTAGGAATAAAAGGCACATGAGGCCGTTACTTGCGCCGTTTACTTTGACGGTCCCGACACATCCTTTTCAATGCAAAGTCCACCAGGAAGACATCGACGCCGTCAAGCGAATCGTCTCAAACAAACGACTCTCCTCTCTCTGTCTCCAATTCCCCCACTCTGCAACTTTCTCTGCAGAGGCCTAACCTCGCTCTCACTTCTCCTTCTCTCTCTGTCTCTCTGTAGAACCTCTCGCTGTCTCGGCAGCGATAGATTCTCGCCGCACAGCACCGCTCTGGCTTTTTCTCAGGCTCAGTTTGGCTCCACCTCGTCTTGCTCGGTCTCTCTGTGTCTCCTGCTGGGAGATTCCGCCATTGACGGCGACGTCTGAGCAACCTGTCTGATTGATCGTGTTTGATCCTGTAAGTGTGTGCGTATCGGTCGATTCCCCTCCTATACGAGTTGTGCTCCTTGAACTTCATTATTTTTCAGCTCCTGTTTCGTTCCGCAGGTTTCTTGGATGAAATAATCGTTTTTGACTCTGAGTTCCGTGTTTCTTGCGGTGATTTCGGATCTATTCCGACTCCTAGAATGTTTGTTTCCTAATTAAAGGTCGCGTTTCTCTGAAAAGTCCTTCGATTTATTTTATGCAATCGATTTTGATCCATTTCACGCATTTGCAGCTCGAACGTTTGGATGGGATTTTGGTTGCTTTTTTATTGTTTCCGGTTGTTTATCGCTCGTCTTTGTTATGTTCATTTAGGGTTCATACAATCAAATTATCAAAGTAGAAATCGTTTTCATTGCCTTGGAATATAAGTTCCTTTTTGCCCTCCTTTTGGATTCTTAACTTGGGTATTGCGGTTGCGGAGATGGTACAGTGAATCGAATGACAGTTTTTTCTGTTTTCGAGGTATAATTACTCCATCATCGATTAATTTCTTCTGAAAGAAGCTTCAATCTGAATGAAATCTCCGTGTATCTAATTCGATCTGGAAACTCTTTCAAACTAATCTTATGTTTTCAGATCCAAATTATTTATTATAAACTCACTTATTGAGATAAGTTTCTCACTGGTTTTTATTGCCAGACTGTTGATTTGTCCTTCTTTGTCATTGTTTCTGTCAACTCAGAGATGCAATATTCCAAGTGATATACTTGAAGAGATGGGGTATAAGCCAACTAAAAAATTTCAAGCCCCGCAGTCGTGAAGAGTGATAGTTGGTAACAGTGGAAGGTTCAGTATTGGTGTTTCTGATAATGGGTTCCGCTTGCTGTGTCGCTGCTAGAGAGAAAACCATTTCGAGTGCACCAAGCAATGAATTTTTCCATCGAAATATGCGGCATTCTCCTACTTGGAGTTTTCGATGGGAAAATCGGGGCCGTGTAGCTGGCGAAGAGGCTTCCGTTGGTTGGTTATCTGATGGAATAAGCCGTAATAATGGTTCCGAGATTAAGTGTGAAACTTCATACACGTCAGAGGATGGAAGCTCTTTGGACAGTTATAGTTTTCGAAGAAGAACATGGCCAAAGTCCCCATTTTCTGAAGGAACATTTGTACATGCCAGAACTCCTCCTTCAGGTAATTCTTTATACCTTTCCTTAATATAGAATGTAAATGTTTGAACTTGAAAGATCTTTACTTATTAAAATTTTTGTGGTTTCTAATTCTTTTCCACTTGTTAGCTTTCTGTATTTTAATTTCTAACTTCTGCCCACATAAGGTTGGAAGAAGTTTATTCATGCAGCACAACTAATGAAGGTGATCAAACCCAAGTCTTTCTAGAGCACAATCTTGAAACTTGAAAGTCAAATCTCCATAAAACTTGAAATCCCTTTGCTGGACTGTATAATACTCATGGTCGGGGCTTCTCTTCACGTAAAAAAATCTCAAGCACTGGGGATTTTGCTCTAGTTTAAAGCTTCAAGAGGAGCTAGACCAGGGAAAATGCCCTCAGCACACTTATTATCTAGGTTTTGATACATTAACTGTTTAGTACTTCCAGTTGAATGGGGAAGTACAAATTTCTTGCTGGTTATTTCCATGATAAGAAAATCTTAAGCTCAGGGGAATTTACAGTTGAGGAGGATCTGGACCAAGGAATAAGCACTCAGCACAAATCTTGTCTGGATTTTGACCGATGAACATTTATGAGATCCCCGTGCATGAAGTGGCCACTAAGCAGGGTGGCACATTTGTAACTATCAAGAGAATCTAAGTTACATCGAATCCTTTAATAATGATTGTCATTTGGAGTCCAATCTATGCATAATCAGGAAGATATGTGAACAAATGAAGGGAAGCTTGTCCGTTGCCAACTTTCTCCAACAAATTTTGGAGGCATTGCCTTGTGTCCCTACTGGCTTGCATGCTTCCCACGTTGTAATAGATTTCTTTCCATTTAGGAGAAACATGTAATGGGAAAAAATTATCAACTGTGCGAGTGCTAGTAATGAAATGGTAAATTAGCTTTTTGGCAATTAGAGTCATAAAATTAGAAGTTCTTTCTAACATGACAAGGAAAACAAAAGGTGGCTTTCAGAAGTTCATTGACGTGTAGTCTCCTTAATCAGACTGTAGTTTGCTCAGTGCCGTGTGCTAAAGTTTCACTATGGGAGATATCTAAGTTACATGCTCCATTGGTCTTAAAGTGCATATCTGGCAGGGCTTACCTTGACTAAGAAATATTGATGCCTTAACTCTGTTGTGATTCTTTTGAGATGTTTGTCCAAATTTGTGATTTATTAGTTCTATTGCGGCAGTACATTTAATAAGTTATACTGATAAAATATTTTTTCAGTAAGAATATGCATTTCAATTTTTTACTATTGAGACATAACTGGCTCGTATTGTCTTTCAGTGATCATTCTGATTGGTGATGGGACTTTTGTCTTTGGTCAGCTTTTGCAACAATGTTGGCTATTAGATATGTTGTCATTTGTTTAATTCCCTATTTTTATTCAGAACAATCGTTTTCGAGGCATATCTCAATGGATGCAAACTTGGAGCAGGTATGCCTACATCATTTGGAGATGCTAATGTGCTTGCTTTATAAATGTATTTTTGTTATGCTATATGTTCTAAAATGACTTATTTTGCTCACTTCCATAAATTTTCTAGGTGTCAAAAGAATCTTCCATGATCTCTGTTCCATCTCCAGCAAAACTGTCATCCTCCTCTTTGCCTTCAACTTCCTCCATCATGGCATCGCCTCCATCCTCCCATGTTCACATGCAGCCCACTTGTTCGAACCATCCAAAGTGCATTAGACAATCTCCGAAATGGGTTGTAAATCAAGGATCTGATAGCAAGGTTTCCGGCCTTACATTGTCGAATAGCCAGTCAACTACTGAAGAGAAGTCAGTGCTCCCTTCATGGTGTGGCGAATCCACTAGGGGCTCCTATGGTGGGTCTTCAGATAGTTGGTCAGTAAATGCATTTTCAGGGCTCATGGCCTTCTCTAATGGGAGAAACTGGTCCTTTGACGGAGAGTCCTTTCATGAGAAATCATCAAAATCTAGCAGTCGAATTTCAAAATGTACCTCTGCTGAGAGGCAAAAATGTGGGATTTGCACAAAACTTTTGACTGAGAGATCTGCATGGAGTAGCCAGAAGATTGTTGCCAACAACGAGCTCTCTGTTGTTGCCATTCTAGTATGCGGCCACACGTATCATGCTGATTGCCTGGAGAGCATGACACCAGATATTGATAAATATGATCCTTCATGCCCGATCTGCACTTTCGGGGAGAAGCAAACCCTCCAGATGTCCGAGAAAGCATTAAAGGCCGAGCTCGAGATGAGGTTAAAGAAGGGCAAGAGATGGAGAAACCAAGTCACTGATATTGATTTTGATAGTGATTATGCCTCCCTTGACAGCCGCAAGAGTTGCGGGCATGAAGAGAAGGGTTTCAGGCTTGCCTCCAGTTCTAGCACAAGGTGCTCCTCATCGAAGCCATTCCTAAGACGACACTTTTCTTTTGCCTCAAAAGGGAGTAGGCCCTTGTTGGAGAACCCCGGTACCAGGAAGAAGGGATTCTTCTGGTCAAAGTCCACTAAAGCGTGAGGTTATTTTGACGTGAAGAGGTGAGGTCTTTGGCCTCTTAATTACCTTTGATAAGGTGCATTTGCTAGTCTAGATTCTTGAAAATGTAATAGTGGGTATCGAATTATATTGAGTGGCCTTTTTTGGGAGCATGGAGTGGGATATTATTTCTCATTTCAAATTTCGCATTGGCTAGTCGACTTGGACTTCCATAATTGATGAATTTATTTCCTTTAAATACATCTGTGTGGGCTATGCCATGGCTTCTTTCAAGTTTTCTTTTACTGGGCAAAGATGGAAAATATGCCACATTTAGTTGTGTGCTTGAATGGAAAGTCCCATGTTTTGTCATTTTTTCACACTCCTCCATGAATTCCGAATCTGACTTGTGCTGTCATTTTTCTTGACTCGTGCAGGACTTGCACATGTTCTAGCCAACAGCCTCGGATGGGCAGAGGAAAGAGAGGTAAACTACAGACATCCTATTCAGTTTCCTGTGTATCTTCTGACACTGTACAGGGAAATGAATACCTAAAAGGCTTAGGGGAAAAGCAGTCGTATTAGAAGGGTGGTATGTAAACGCTATTAAATTAGATTGATGGAAGAATGAAGCTGCAGCACTATGTGATCTGATTAGATTGCTGTACAGATCGATTTATTCCTATCATGTGATTTGTACCCGAACCTCAAACTATGTAATGCTTGTAATGTAAACCCTGGATGGACTGAGTCGGCAGAACCGATTTTATAGAACCGATGGCTATGCAATGCATCTGTTTTTCTTCTGAGAATTTTAAGGTGTCTGTGTTTTGCTGTTAGTGTTCGTCTTCTGTTCCTGGTTCCTGCCCTGTGCTGATATTATGTTATTATCTTGAATTAAATTTCTTCATGAAGAGATTCTCACATGGAAACTGTAAAGATTCCATGTTGCCATGAGGGGTTCCCCGTGTTATTCCCTCTCCTGGAGAAAGGAAGCACAGGGAAGAACTGCTCACCGAAGACCCGAATTCTCGATCCCCGATATTTTCTGTGGTGTGCTGGCATGCCAATTGCAAGTGTCTGTTGCTACACAGGGATTGCAACACACACCTTACGTAAATCGACAAATCGACAACACGGACACCTTAATTTTCACGGTTCTGTTCGGTTTCTGAATCCACAGTAGTTGCCCAGCGATGTTCCTGTAATGGCCTCAATTTTCCTAATTTCTGAAACCCGTCATTATCGTGCCCCCCCCCCCCCCCCCCCCCCCCCCCCCCCCCCCCCCCCCACGATCACTTTCCCAGTGGCTGTGGTGCTCTCTGATTAGAGCTCCACGATAAAGGGATTTGTACACTTCTTCGACTCATCTTTTTTCCCTTTCTCTTTGACAGATGCTTGCACAAGCTTCCACTAATGGCCGCCATTATCCCTTTGCAGAGAATGCTTTCGCATGTGGGATGGATTCCTAGTACGAGCCACGACAGGATTCTCTCATTTGCGGATCGGGCACTTCCATGCGACGTTGCCGTAGAAAAAGCGCACTCCCCGTCGACAGGAAGGCTGTTATACTATCCTCTCTCTTTCCAGTATTATTGGATCGACGATCTTCTCATCTGGCCAAGTACTAGTAGTATGGATTCGACGACAGGGCGCGGGACAGAACAGGATTAACACAGGAATCCTAAAACTTCAGGAGAAGTAAAGAGCTCTTCTTACACACGTCTGCCTCGTGACGAGCTCGCACTGTTAAATAATAAGTACGATCAAATCGTTTCCGGATAAAATGCGTTTCCGTCATGTTCGTGTTAAAGTATGTGCTGCCCTGGCACTGGCAATATCAAACTTTTTACTGTGCCCTTTTGGAATTGTCAATGGACTTTGCTTTTGATGAACTGACATTAAAATTTCCTAATGGTCAGACTCGGCTAACGCTGAATAAATGAAAATGAGATGGAGTTGGTTCGAATATTCCTTGAGCATGTTGTTCTTGATAAAACATGTACTTCACACATGAACTAGCCTTAACTGATCAATTTATAGGGTGTTCATTAGTACGGAGAATAAATTCCTAATTATTAAAAAAATTAATTGTATTATTCTACTTAATTATAATTAATATAATTATTCAAATAATTAACGCCAACGGACTCACCAACATTATTAATTTCTCACGACTGCCCGGTCCCTCTTTCTGTTCAATCAAATTCTTCAATCCGACGGTGGAAAACACCTTCCCCCATCTCCCCGCTCCCTCCCTACATCAACTCCACGCAGCTGTTGGGCTTGCTTCCCTGACTCAGCTCTCTCTCTCTCTCTGAGCTCCGATTTCCCGCCTCTATAAAACCTCTGAGGAAGCTGAGCTTCTCCTCCACAATGCTAACGCAGCCCCACCTTCTCTCTCCCTCTCACTTCCACGAGCCCTCCCCCTTTCCCTCCCCTTTTCCTTCAATCGTTGCTGCCTCCCCCTCCCCCTCCGAACCCTCCCACCTCTCTTTCCCTGCCCTAATTTCACCCGCCAATAGCCGCTCCCTCAGGCTGTCTCCCTCAATGGCATCCAACCCGAAGCTCTCCACTGACAATGATCCGGCTGGTGCCCTCCAATGGGCTAACGGGAAGGTGGAGGGGGAGGAGGAGGAGAAGCTCGACCGGTTTGTGGAGGTGGCGAATCGGGTCGCAGATGCTGCGGGCGAGGTCATCCGGAAGTATTTCAGGAAGAAGTTTGAGATTCTCGATAAAGCCGATTTGAGTATGTCTCTCTCTCTCTCTCTCTCTCTCTCTCTCTCTCTCTCTCTCTCTCTCTCTCTCTCTCTCTGTGTTTCTGTTGGTGTGTTTTGTTGGTTAGGCCAAAGGGAAGTGTAAAGGAAAATCTTTTGGATCATAATCTCTTTAGTCCTTTCGATTGTGATTGTGAATAGAAGAAAGAATGAAATGAAATAGCGAAACTAACACCGGTCGTGCATTTGCATTTATTGAGTTTGTCAGAATTAATTGGGCAATGATGTTGATCCTGGGGGAAATGATTCGAAGAATAGCTGTTGAAGATGAACTTCGTGTGGAAATGTCAAAGATATATATGTTTTGTTAATGATCCATGTAAATATCCGGCAAAGTTCCAATCTTTTGGTTTCTCATACTGAATCTGTTGCAGGTCCCGTAACTATTGCAGATCAAGCAGCAGAGGAATCTATGATCTCCATTATACTGGAGAATTTCCCTTCACATGCAATGTAACTAATCGGCATATGCACATCAGTGATCAGTGTTCTTTATGTTGACCTGTGTCTTCATCCTATTCCAATTCTCAGTGGAAATGAAACTCGCCAGTCAATTTTGTAATTGCAGTTATGGCGAGGAGAATGGATGGAGGTGCAAAGAGAAGTTTGCTGATTATGTTTGGGTTTTAGACCCCATAGATGGCACAAAGAGTTTCATAACTGGTACCATTCCAATTTCTCCATTTTCCTATATCAACACGTTGTAGAGTAAATTTCCAGCTAAGCTGTTAGAGCTTCCTGTCTTCCAGGAAAACCCCTTTTTGGCACCCTCATCGCCCTTTTGCACAGGGGAAAACCGGTCAGTTCCACCTGTAATAGGTTTCTTCAAGTCATGTTGCTACTTTAGTTTTCAAGTGTTGCTTATCTGCTTCATGCATCGGGCTTTGATTTTGATTTTGAGGGAAGATGACATTAACGCAACTTTCTCATTGATGGAATATTTTCTGTGCTCAGATTCTAGGCGTGATTGATCAACCTGTTCTAAAGGAGAGATGGATTGGGATAAAAGGAAGAAAAACTACACTTAATGGTCTTGAAATATCTACACGCATGTGCTCGAAACTGTCACAAGCATATTTGTATGTTTCAACTTTTCAAGTCAAATTTACTCTTCCTGTTGTCACTCATGTTTGAGTTTCTGAACCAGTAATTGGTCAACCATTATCTTTCAAGGAAGTTTGTCTCAGACATATAACATGCGTTTACTCCTCTCTCTCTTCAGGTACACTACGAGTCCTCATCTATTCAGCGGAGAGGCTGAGCAGGCATTTTCTCGGGTTAGAAATAAGGTCAGTGTGGGTCCTAGTATAGAACAAATCAGAGGTTTTTGCCCGTATTCTTCCATTGTACGGATAAAAGAGAGGAATTTAATACACCCAAAGCTGCTGAGAGAGAGAGAGAGAGAGAGAGAGAGAACTGGCCCCTCCTAGATCTCATATCTTCCCATTGTGAACTCCGCTTTTTAATCAAGCCCATAATTTAATTTATGTTTGTTCACTGCTATGTACTAATCTAAGCATGCAATCACATTGACTTCTCTTGGTCAACTTATTGTTCACAAATGCAATTTTCAGGTGAAAGTACCGCTGTATGGCTGTGACTGCTACGCCTATGCCCTTTTGGCTTCTGGATTCGTAGATCTCGTCATTGAGTCAGGTCTCAAGGTAAGATCTGAGGCATTTATCTAATTTATTTATGATCAGGGATACTTTATTTAGCGCATTTTTGCCACACCATGAATCGATCCTCGTTACTCTTTTTGCCTTGTTAAGCATATTTGATCAATATTTAGTTCTGATTGATGATGTGTGGTCAATGAGGCAGTAGTAGTATGGAAAATGATCAACAGATCCATTTTATTCATGAAAAATTATGGAGCACTAGTTCCTTATCTACTTTCTTGAATCTTCTGACTTGCAATCAGCCCTACGACTTCCTTTCCCTCATACCCGTGATCGAAGGTGCCGGGGGTGTTGTTACCGACTGGAACGGCCAACAACTTTATTGGGAGGCATCTCCCAATTCACATGCAACAAGTACGCTCGGTGCCCATAATGTTTTCTTTCAATTCTCGGTTTCATCCATTTTTCACATGACTAATGCCAGTTAATGCACTTCCTGAGACTTGAAAAACTTTTACGAACTTTTTTCACTAAAGCCTTCTTGCTTCTCGTGCCAGGTTTCAAT
The DNA here is from genome assembly GCA_037672795.1 of Lagerstroemia speciosa. Taxonomy (NCBI): domain Eukaryota; kingdom Viridiplantae; phylum Streptophyta; class Magnoliopsida; order Myrtales; family Lythraceae; genus Lagerstroemia; species Lagerstroemia speciosa. Next base: position 3,873,195 of record CM075287.1, on the reverse strand, counting down.
GTAGTGGCAGCAGGCGACAGGAATATCCATAGACAAGCTTTGGATGCCTTGGAATGGCAGTAGATGTTAGGGCAACTCCTCGCAGTTCCTTCAGTCATTGCACGTGGGCTCTGATAATTTATTTCGGAAGCCACTGTAGCCCTTTCAATCTGAAGGGAAGGTTCACTCTGTAGGAGAAGATGCAAATGATGTTAATTTCATGGATTCTCTTGTGATGTAGCTGATGTATGATTATACTTAATGCATAAAGCGAATCTTCTGCCTGCCCGGTCTATTTATATCGCAGCCGGTCACTGTGTCTGGATCTTACATGTTCTTCCAATCGTCAGTGAGATCATGTACGGTACTAAAATGGGCAGTTGGACAGATTCGAAGATCTTCGATGTGACTCTTCGGAGAGCTATAAATTTGAAGTTATTCGTGTAGTTTCAATTTGAAATTCTCATTTGAGAGGACTTCTTCCTTCGAAGGCACGGAATTCAACTCGGGTAGCCCAATTGGACTTCTAGCTTGAGAGGAGTTTCCAGCTTGAGCTTCTGGCTGACTTGACTGCACCTTGGATTCGCTGCCCCTCGATATGTGATGTTCGGGTGAACAGCAGTTTCGGGTCAGCAATTTCCAGCTATTCTAATGCAATCCACGCCCAGAAGATTAAGCCATCAATTGTATACATATATTTCCCCTTCCACAGTATGGTACAAAAGTAAAAAATATGTGCCGGATCTCATCTTTACAGGTACACTAACCTTCCCAATACAGTATCTTCCATATACAACATCTTCGGGTTTTATGCATTTGCTTGCTCGAAAAAGCTACAGTTCCTATCCTCACCTTTCCGAGTGAGACGGAATGCTTAGCTTCACGCTCCAAGGTCCTTTTTTTCCCAATGGTTCGGACCACCTACTCACTCAGGCCACAAAGTCATGGAGCAGCTGTTGCCCAGGACCGAGCCTGTGGTGCTGGTTCTCTGGATTGCTGATGACCTCGAATTCTGTTGCCTCAGTCCCGATCGAAGAGCCCGTGGCAGCCCCATAGAAATCCTCGCCCCTCATTGGGACAAATCCAGGGTGCATTGTGCCAGAGAATGGTATGTTCCCACCACCAAAATGCTGCAATCCGAGCGTAAGAGAGACTCCGGTCCCATGCCCGAACCTCCCCAACTCCGGCATCTGGTACTCGTTACTTGCCCCGGACACAAATCTAGTATTGTCCAGAGTTGACTGGACGTAATAATCGGCCTCGACTTCACGGACTCCACTCAAAAAATTCACTCCTCCACTAGGCCCTACCATTTCTGTGCTGGGGATGTGGTCGGGTTTTGGGTTAGAGAACTTCTCACCATTGGATCTTTCACTAGCTGCCGTGCTTGCAGATTTCTGCACGTTATCTTCACCTCTCTCCTCAGATGACCCAATGGCATCGCCTTTGATTGCCTTGACGGCAATTTCTGACGAAGAATTGGAGTCCATCTCGGGATCACCAGTCTCCTCTTTGTACATTTCCTCGACCATGGGCTTCCAGAGTCGAACACGAGCATTTATAAACCAGTTCGAGACCTAAACAGCAGCAAACTAAACAAGGTCACACGAGCGTGCCATAGGGATACTATTACTAATTAGTACCAAAAAAATAAGGCTGTAATCGAGCTCAGATCAACCACATGACGAAATGGACTGAACCAATAATTGCACTTTATAAGGTTTAGCATTGTGCAATCTAACACTTTTTCTTTTTTGCATCACTTCAATAAGAGAAATCAGGGAAAAAGGAGGTAAAAATTGTCGGAAGAGTCTTCCAGAGTCTAACTGATAAAAGTTTGTTCGAGTGCTCAGCACAGTTGATACCTGACTTCTACTCAAGCCTGTTTGCCTCGCCAACATGATTTTTTCTGAATCCTTCGGGTAACTGCCATGGCAATATCAGTATAAGCAATTCAGCCAAAATCACCAAGGGGGTTCAGAAAATGTTCATAAGGATACTGTTTTTCAGTCTTACGGGTGAAGGAAATGCTCAAACAACCATGCCCTGAGGATCGAGACAGCGTTCTCAGGAAGCCCTCTCTGTGGCCTCCAAGCAGCATGCTGCTGCATCATCCCAAGCTGCTGAAGGGCTCTCTGCTGCCTCAGCTGCTGGTCCACATACCTGAGCCGAGCAATCCCGACCCCGTTATTGCCCGAGGAGGAATCCTGCTCCCCAAGGCCCTTTCGGGTTGCTGAGATCTGACTGTTGATTGCATCATGCAGGCACCGGAAGTGCCGGGATATCCTCTGCAGTGCGAGCGCGGTGTACGGTTTTGCGGCGCCGGGCCCCGCTATTGCATCAAAGGATGAGACAACGAACTGCATTTGGTGGTAATACTGCTTGTACCTTTTATCAACCTGCAATTGAACTGATTAGCTAGTTCATCCCGGGGCATTAGCTTTTAGATGGACAGTAACAAATGACACTTGTGAAGCTCTCAAAACCGCTCATAAGTATATAATATCATCCCCTTTTGAGGTTTGGACATGCATCTAAAGGACACAAATGGAAACGGTAGAAATCTATGGCTTCTTACCTCGTCCAACATGCTCAAGAGCTTTGTCAACTTGTTCTGCAGCTCCTGCCTCTCAGAATGCGAGAGCTCTTTAGCGGCTGAAGATTCTCTGGCACTCGAATCCTCACCATCATTCTTCACTCCTCCATCGGCAGCGTCTTCTGAGCTCTTTCCTTGGTTCTGATTCTCATCTTCGCTTCGGTCCTTTGCATCCCCAGGCTGTTTCAAAGCCTTCCTCACGTTAACCACTTCATCTAGGAGCTGCTGGGCTGCCTTCAAGTAGCGGGAATTTGGGATGCTCCTGGCAACACTGGATAAGTCCAGATTGCTCCCAGAAAAGCCGTGTGACACGTAATCCCCGTTCCTCGAAGCCTCATTCCCCATGGATCCGCCATTTCTGCTCCCTCCACCTTCGTCTGATATCGACGGATTAGGGCTCAGGAACGAGACCAGGCCCATGTTTGGGTTCCGGTATGGAGTGGGACTCATCTGGAAACCTCCTCCAGGAATCTGTGTTCCAAGGCTGAGGGAAAGCCCGTTCTGGAGGATGCTAGAAGGGCCGCCACCTAAAGAGTTGAAATCTTGCAAAGCATTGAAGTCTTGCCCTCCAATTCTCGACCCATTGAAATTTGACAGAATCTCTTGCTGCTGCTGCTGCTGAGAGGTTGAATCTATAGCCAATGTGTCGGAGTAGGATGCTGAATTCATGTACAGCATCATATTACCAGGAAGAACCGCTCCTTCTTGATACAAAGAAGGCAGATGCTCCCTAAGGTAAAGCATCGGGGCAGCAACTCTTTCGTTTGAATCAGTGTAGAAAGTTGCCATACCATATACAGTTCTTATTCTTAAGCACGACACTTCCACTCCTCTTTAAGAAGACATGATGACAGAATCAGCAACTAAAATAGAAAACACAAAGCACAAAAGTTAATCGAACAGACAATAGCTGTCCAATGTAAATCGGAACAAAACACACGATTTCCCAATCCCAGTCCTTCAAGAAAGTCTACAAGCAAAATCATGCATTACTAGTTAACGATATAATCACTTCACATCAAGTTATAGAAGCTGATGGGAGACTAGCACGTGCTTCAAGAAAATAATCATGTGTGCTACGGACAAGAGTCGATTCCTACCGAAACCCCAGTTTCCAAGACAAAGAAGCTGGGGGAAACTTTGGCATTATCATGCAAAATCGCGTAGAGGAATATCATTCGCCCAACTTATGGCAAGGCAGGCACGACATGGGACACAAAGGCAACTGCTAAATTGCTAATGAACTGTTTAGAGAGCCCACCGTAGAAAAAAATGGCCGACATATTTCATTTTCAGACCACAGTTTGCACTCAAGAAAGAACATGTCAGAGTGAGAGAGAGAGAGATTGATTTTGAATCCCTAGATGATGAAGACAGAAGAAGCCAAGGGATTCGGATTAAAAAAAAAACGTAAAAGATAATACCTTGAAGCTTTCAAGAGCTGTCTGTGAGTAGTGGGGAAGGGGGAAGAGCTTCAAGATCTTCTGCGAAGACCCCAAAGAACTATCCGATCCCGAGAACTCCTCCTCACCTTCCAACGTCGAACTATCACACACAAATTCGAACGAACAAACAGAGAAAACCCACAAAGATTAAATGGAGAAAACACAGAAAAGTTTCAAACTTTACTGCCAAAAATAAGAAAGAGGAGGCCCCCACTTCATCTATCCATCCTCCATTTCATCATTCATCTATTCGTCTTTCTTTCCACAAATCCCCACGTGAGAGACTCTCCCTCTCCCTCTCCCTCTGCCCACAAAGGAATGATTGATTTCTCTATCTAATCACAGTCCCTCCCCTTTTAAAAGTAGTATTTTCAAGCTGCTGTGTGCTCTTCTGAGCTTCAGGGAGCTTTGTCTTCCTCTTCCTTTCCTTTCAATCCCTATTGATTCTTCTTCTTCTCCCCTCTCTTCCTCTTGTTCTTGTTCTTGTTCCTGTTCCAAGAGTTTGTTCGTGGTCTTCTTTATCTTTTGGGTTTGGTTAAGGAGCTCAATCCCTAACAACCAGTTGGTGGACCTAAACCCTCCTTTCTGCTTAAACCTCTTCCCCCTCAGCCATCTGCTACCCCTTCGAAACCCTCTCTCTCTCTCTCTCTCTCTCTAGCCCCCTGTCTCTCTCAACCCATTGAGCAAAGGAACCTCTGGTAGCCTGGTTGCTTCTTGTTCTTGCTTCAATACCCACCATACACGCATTATTCTATTCCCCTCCGAACTTTATTTTTTCCTTGTTATTATTGATCCATTTTTAATTGTATTATTTTTTTTCTAACTGTTAGTTGAATTTTGCGGGTTTGTCTGTTTGAGAAATATAAATAAAATATTAATCATAGATTTATTTTTTCTGACCATAAAATAATGTGGGAGCAAGTCTTGCATGACTATGATAAAAGAACGTGACAATAATTACATGTTAAAATTAATTAATAAAAATTCATATTTTTTAAATTTGATAAAATTTTTAAAATAAGAATAATTTAAAAATAATTTAATTTTATTAACTTATATTACTACATAAATACCGTGGCATGTTGACATCGTTGATGCTAAACATCTTCTCCTCAAGTAGGCGGTAGGTGCTAGACCTTTTTCCTCTTCATCGCGGAGGCCTTTATGTTTTTCAAGGTCCTTTACTTTTGTTTATTTATAATTTTACCCCAACTAAACACCCTTATTGTTTTTGCATCCAATGACGTATTTGCAAAATATGCAATTAGATTCAATAATGACTATTCATTCAGTTTATTCAGACCAGTCTCACTTAGAGGTTAGCCTTAATGTAGCATTGTTACAGGGAGCTAACAGGATATCCGAAAACCGAACCCGAGTTTTATATTACAAGCAACTTAGTGAATTCGATTACTTGAATTAATCAGAACAAAGCTTCATGAGAATGAGCTCTCATTCCTCTTCTTCCATGTGGAAGAAACTTGCAATGTGTCCGTTTTTTATCAGAAAAAATGAGGACAAATAGTCTTGGTGGCTAAACCACTCGATTAAGTTACGTTCGTATACTATGTTCAAGTGCAAACATATCGGAAGAATTGGACAACCAGCTCGAAACTAACCCTATCAATGCAGCACATCGAAGATTTATTACCGTTTAAATGGTCCAAAAAATAATCCAAAAAGAGTACTTCTACCAAGTGTTTTACACAAGTGCATAGAAAGAATTCAATTCTAAAATCCTAATACACCATATCACGTAAAAATGAATTTTAAACTGTATATTAAGATCACCGTTATCAGCAAGCATGCAATGTGTCTATTTATAAATATAATCGATGAATGCTTTAAGAAGATTGCCGGTTTCTCTTTGTTACTTTTCTGTCTTTTCTCTGCAGACGCTTTATTAAATATGGTGCAAGAACTAACCCCACACACTGTATATTCCAATGCCATGCTTATTTAACATCCTTCCAAAGGGCAGTTCTCGAATTATTCATAAAGCTCGAATCCCCGCAATCTTATTTATCAGAGAGAGGCGCATAGACGAACCACCTTAATGGATCGAATCCAATGCTGTTGAGCTGTTCGGCTTAAATGACATGGGATGATTCTCCCACATATTCCAAGCTCCCTTTTTCCCATGCCCATATGCACTTTCTTTTCTCTGTATTCATTCCTCTCTCGCCCACATTCAGAAAAAAGCCAACGAGCATTTTTTCCTTTGGGTGGGGGCTGGGCCACACTGAACACATTTCAATAAGTGCACGAAACCTTTTGTATATTGCAACGAAGTGGTATGTGTGGGGGGACCCTGCACGAGAAAGAAAGGGAAAGGGTTAACATGAAACCCTAGAATTGCATATTCTCCACTGTCACATTCATAGGCAAATCTCTTCTTTTACAGTGAAAAAAAAAAGGGTCGAAGATGAGTCGGTATCGTCTTTTGACTCATCTTTTACAATCGACTTACAGTGCCCCGACTTAATTTTTGGGTAGGTAAGAAAACCCGATAGAATGTTCTTTATATATATATATAGATGTGGATATATGTGTGTGATGATGACTTCTAAGGCATGCATCAGACAGAGGAATGGCCCCAAGAGAATCCTGTGTATCAGTCAAATACAATGCTATAATTTAAGGAAATGTTGTTATCCCCTTTTTCCTTTTCCATGTAATAAAGGGTGTCTTTTTCACTTGCTGGTACGAAGTGTGGAAAGAGATTCGTGCCCATCCATGGCCGATATCTACAAGCTCGTGATTGCAAGGAGGACCGATCCAAAAGATCGAGTCAAGGAGAGCAAAATTGTAAGAAGAGTTAAACAACTAGATATCAATTGGGCGTAGTCAGATAATTTAATAAAAATATAGATAAAGTCGGTGAATATTGTACAAAATTTTACGAGTTTTTCTGAGTTCAGAGGCGACCGCTCTCGCACGCCCTTGAATTCATCCTTGCGTGATTGATCCCTCGGTTGCCAGCTATTCGCCCGCACACACGTAATATATCTTCGCATATGTATTATATATCTCAATTTTTTCGAACCTATTCAATTATCCTGCCTACACATATTAGAGAAGTCGTATTGTGACATTTTTCTATGCATGAGTATCGATCAGAAGATTAGAATTCGTACAGTATCTTTTTCGTATCTACCAATTTAATGATATTGGGGCCTAGCGAGGCGAAACCATGAACAGAGAGTGAAGTGATGAATTGGTTACGTCGTGAATACGTCCGATCGATAAACTAAGACTGCTTACAGAATTAAATGAAATGGAGAGGGTATTTAGTCTTAGGTGATTCTATATTATCATCTAACGTGATGAAACAGTAATCAAATTATAAGAAATGGGGAAACGAAATTCGAAAGTGAACAATCACGAGGATGCGGCTCAAGACTGTAAACTGAGCAATCGTAGTGGCAACAGTTTGTTGTTAAGAGGACAGAACATGTCCCCCGGAAAGCCAATGGATTGATTGTATTTGTCAATTAATAAATTCAATGGGCATTTTCTCACGTTGAGTTGCTTAAAAGATAAAACAAATTGCAATTATTGTGACTTCCAATGCTCATTATCTAACAACCCTAATTAGGAACTCGATCTAATTTCTTCCTTTAAAAACTACAAAAAATTGCATTGAAGTTTCGTGTAAAATTTTATACGAAAAATTGATTAATTGGTCACCGTGGCAATCGCAAATTACGAAGAAAATACTTTCACGTTATACTCTCGGAGGAAAAAAAAAAAAAGAAGGGCAATCTTGTGAAAGTATTTATAGATTATAATTCTTTTACGCTATGAATTTATCGCAACCGATCGAGTTAACCTCATGGTACCGGCATGTGATTTATAAGTAGGTAACAAGAGCGGAAACCGATCGCGGTCGTCAAGCTGCAATTCAAAGTAAGAGGAGTAATTAAGTAAGTGGTTCTCATCCATGGAAACCCTAACCAAATCAAGTTAACCACACAACCACGGAGTTCATGTCAACGATGATTTGCACAGCTCTAATTATTTGCCTGGCTAAGTGCAACCTATCCTTAGCTGTCCTAATTTCAGCAGCCAGGTCATTTTAGTAATTCCAGATTCTAAGCACAACCGTGAATCCATTGCGGGGATATGATGTTCGGGATATGGAAACACTCGCGGATAAGGGCAACCCAAAAGGCATTTGCGTCATACTCCGGAGACTCGACCATCTCGACCGATGTTGTTACCGATGACTCGGCACAACGTGATGCATACAGATTTACCTGTTTCGAGCACGACTCGTAAGACACTTCCAGGGGGAAATGAATGCTCTCGAACTTTGCAAATATCTCAAAGCTCTCGCTTCCTTCCGATATGAAATCATGTAACAGCACCCATTTTCAGCTCCAAGGATAGGAAGAGCTCCAACTTGAATCCGTCTTGATAAGAACACTTTAAATTGACATGAGACAGTTAAAAAAGGGGTTGGATAGAGATTGGTTTAAGAGGTCACGCGAGTGCTAACTTCGGAACTCATAAAAAAAATATAAATTTAATTTTTAAATTTACCGATTTTAATTATATTTAGATTAAATTGCGTAACTTTTCTCGGAAAATTCATAAATATTTTTTAAGAGGGGAAAGGAGAGGCCTTCTCTTTTTATTGAATGCGTTGTCGGTGTCAGAGGAAAAGAGACCGAAGTAAAGGGTAAAAAAAAAATAACAGGACATTGAGATTCGTGAAAAGCAGCAATCTAAGAACAAGGTTACGAATTTTAAAGCTGAGGGGTCTGATTGGCTGTTGGAGACTGCCAGACTGCCTCGTACTCTGTACGGGTCAGCAGAAGTTTCCGAACCCAATTTAGTGGTTTGTGTGGGTGTGATTACGTATTTTTGAGTTTAGATATTATTACATAAATAATAAATTCTCAAAATATTAATTTTTTTATTATAATAAAGTTTTTTATAAAATAGGTGAAAGTTAAAAATTGTCTTTGAAAAAATTGTATAATTAATTATAAAATTTGGTAATTATAATTATCCAATCATTAAATGTCATCAGTTGGTCGCACCGTAAAGTTTAGTTTACCCAAAACACTAGATTTCACTTTGTTGTGTAGTGTAAAATTCTTTTTTTTTGCACCCAGGTATCCAGAAACCCTTTGAGCTACTGACTAATTCGATTCGAGCCGGGTCAGTCCACTAAGAGGTAAAACTCTCTCGGCATGAGTTTTCTCCATTTATAAGAATTCGAACCCGAGACCTTTTACTTAAAGGGGAATAAGTGCTTTATTAATTGTACCTATGAATAAAGACAAAGGATGACAAATTTAGAAAAGTATCGGATAATTAATATAGACATTATAAGATTAAAAAAATATACAGACGAATTTGAGCACTTACCCCGTTTACTTGCATCCATTACATAAGTCATGAAGGAGCTCAAGCGATATGTATCTTATTCAGATAACCCGTGAGAAGAGAATATTACAGTCACAAAAGTAACGATAGAACACGAATCAATCCCTTTTCCACATATGACAGCGTCAACTATTATTCCCTTTTTCGGCATATCTTCGGCATCTTTCTAATTCTCTCCCCTTCTCATGCTTCCGATGCTACCAAATAGCATACGAGAGGAATCCTTCACAGTCTCCTAAAAATTATTATAAGGTATGAATTTAGGGGACTATCATCCATGAATTCGAATTTTTTTTAAAAAATTCTATATAAATTTTATTTATTTTTTATTAAATTATCATATTTCACCATTTTAAATTTTCTGTACTGCTCTTTGATAGAGTTTTGGCCCTGAACTGTTTTTTTGTTCAAGCATATGTGCCATGGAAGACATCGAGTGTTGCGTTCAAATTCTTCTGATATGTACAAATTCTCAAAATATATTAAATTATAATACATATATATATATATATATTTTAAATGGGCTGCGTCCTATGTACCAACTGCTAACAGCGAATCTCATTTTAGCTTGCGTAAGGCCGGCACGTTGGACTGAGCGCATACCAATTTTTGAAATATAAACTCCACCAATAATTCAAATAAAAAATAATTTTAATTTAACTGCCATAATAAAAAAAATGAATATTCAACTAATCCCCAAAAAAATATGTAAAATAAAACTCTATCCACCAGCCAGCTGTTGTCTAATTCCTCTGTGCAGAGTCGGTAAGGCGTAGATTGATATCTTAATTAATCAATTAATTAATTAAATTAAATTAAAGACATTTTTTAAGCTAGTGGACCTAAGAGGATAATGAGAAATGGCAGAGAATAAAAGGAAAGAGGTTTTATACGTAATTGTGTCTTCATAAAACAACCAATAAAATTCAATTTTATTAAATTTTAGAATTTTATAAAAAAATTAAAAAATATTTATATTTTATAGACGTAAATACTGTCATATGTATACACTATTTTATAGAAGACTTATTCAAAAAAGAATACGTGTGACTTGACGGGTGAATTGAATCTAGAATTTCTTGATTTTAAATTAAAATAAAAAGGGGTTTGCTGTTTAAGATTTAATAATATAATTTGAAATGTACTCGGCGGAGACCGTTCTGTTGGTGTAATTAGTTTCTAGTGACGCGTGGAAGAGATATTGCTAGATTAGTGAGGTTGAGTGTGCCGATGGCTTGATTTATGGTTTTGGTTAATTAATTCCAGCAACAAGATTGTCCGGGAATTTCATATCCGCCCACGTATTTCCTTGTAATTACAAATGCACCCTCGATCTCCACGATTACTTCTTCACGATTGGACCACCTACTTTTTAATAATAGTGGGGTAAAAAGCTTTCAAGTCTCTGCTACCCCGATTGCCGCCTGATGTATGTAGCAATAGTCTGATGGGGGGAGGGGCATGACGGTCTTTGCTCACATGCGACCCGACTCTGCACTTAGCGTCTCGGCAATGTCGATTTGTGACCCACGGTCTTCAACCTAAGTCCCGAAACACACTAGAAAATTAAATTAGAGGTGACGATCCAGTCTAAGCTCGTGACACTCGATTGCACGACAAACAGTACAGCCCATGGAGAGAGAGAGCAGCGAGTTATCATTGAATAACAGCAACCTGACATTGACCACATTTACAGGGTCATGAAAAGTCAAGCTAGGTTCATTGGTCGATGACATGATACCATGTGACGCAGGAATAGATCAAGCAAACCGACTCAGGGGACGAAACCGAAAAAAGAGCTAAATTATGAACTTCAGGAAACGAAACAGCAAGATGCAGTAAAAATATAAATAAAATAAGTAAATTTTATATAAAAACGTATGAATTTTTCAAAATCGCTCATTGATGTGACAGGTGAATTGCTACCTAAGTCACTATTTTGGAGCCGTAAAGACCTTTTTACCCTTACTTTGTTATTCCGTATCACCGCTAGGACTTAGTAGTGTGATTAGTACAAGTGGATAGGACGTACTACGTCTTATAGATAATCCATTTGGTTTCAATTAGATTTAATTAGTCCTTGCACTTTCGTGAGCCTTGATAGGATCGGGACAAGATAATTTTTTTTTCGATATGTAACACCAGATATCCGGGAGTTTATAACTCTATACTAATTCATATAATTAGCTAATATTTAAAAGGTGCATGTGTTTCATGACCTCAATGTGGACACAGACAAGTGATATCATTTGAGAAAAAAAAAGGCCCTAATTATGAATTGGATTTTCTCCATTGAGAGCTTTTGGGTATGGACTGTGGGGCCCGACGCGACAAGGCAAATACAAGCAAATAAAAAAACTGTTTTTCCTTAAAAATCTGATGACGTCAGGAATGACATATGCGGGGCGCGCAGGGAAATGCCCGTGGTGGGCCTCCGAGTCTAGAAGAAACGGCGTTTTCCTTTTGGTCCCTACAAGGTCTCCGTTCTGTCGTGTAACGAACGCCACCCCGTTTTGGGATGTCGGCCATCGCACGCCTGTCCGCTTAGCTTAATTACAAGAGATCGCAAATCCTCTGTACCTGTCATGGATCCAAGATTCGTTTGACAGATCCGATCATCGGACGAAGCTCGGACATCATTCCCGAGTACGACTGATGGTTATCAGTGTAAAAGCACGTGTTACAACAACATCGGGTCTCGTAGAATCCTCGAATTATTTCAATGAATCTTGCAAGATCGTAGGAAATGTGGTTGCCTAAGCGTTGCAATGTAGGACTGTTTTCTGACTTCCCTAATGGGCCGAGGAGTTCAAGTGGTGAGCTTATTGGGCCTAAGCCCATGTTGATCCTAATGGGCCCAATCAGGCCCAGTCCAAGGAAAAGGGTAATGTGCATAGTAATGCCCAAGCCCAATAATGAACACGGGAAGGGACCTCTCGAGGCAGGTTTGGAAACGGCTCTGACGGACTATCCAGTGACGGACAACTAATCCTCACGGAAGGTTGACGGCGCTAATCCGGAGGTACCCATCCACGCCATCTCTGCCTTTTTCTGGTCATCAAGGAGAGAAATTATTAAGCGATTATATGAGAAAATATTAAATTAAAATATGATAAATAAATAAACTAATATTAATTATCTAAATAATTATTACAATCAATATAAAATAGAACAATTTAATTAATTCTTTCTAAAAAAAGTTTTTTCCTGCCACATTTGATGTTTTGAAATTTTTCGGAAAGGGCGAACCGACCCTTGAAGCCCACCACTCAGGCGTTGCCACGCGTCTCTACCCCATTGGCTACAGATTTGCTATTCCGCAAGTTTAGCATTTCAATTTCCTTCGGAGGAGACAGTTGGCTTAGCGCCAACGCACCTTCTTCTTCGTACACATATACGCGAAGAAGACGATCCCTTCTCTCCTCTTCCTACAGAAACGACGACGACAATGGATCTCCGAGTCTCTCTCCTCTTCCTCTCCTCCCTCCTTCTCGTCGCGGCGGCGACGCCTGCATCGGAGGATCCGCTGATTAGGCAGGTGGTCGACGGCGGCGAAGATCAGGCGTTGACCGACCGCCACCACTTCTCCATCTTCAAGAGGAAATTCGGGAAGTCTTACGCCTCCCAGGAAGAGCACGATCACAGGTTCAAGGTCTTCAGGGCGAACCTGCGCCGAGCGAGGAGGCACCAGAAGCTGGACCCCTCCGCCGTTCACGGCGTGACTCAGTTCTCCGATTTGACGCCGACCGAGTTCAGAAAGACCTACCTAGGGCTCAGGAGTAAGCTTAGGTTGCCTAAGGATGCAAACCAGGCGCCGATTCTCCCGACCGAAAACTTGCCCGCGGATTTTGACTGGAGGGATTATGGAGCGGTCACCGGCGTCAAAAATCAGGTACTACTTTCCTCATTATTTCTCAAGTTTTCCTAGCTGATTGGTGATTTCTTTATATTTTGTCAATCCTTTGTGAAATTTTGTCTTACCGAGAAGCTATCTCACATTTGCTGATTCATGAATAACCTCTGTTTGTGATCTTCCTTTTCTTTTTTGTCAATGTCAAGTATCACCCATATGATAGCGAATTGAATTGCAGATTTCATTTCAATTAATCACTTGATGGCATATATATATATATATATATGTGTATGTATGTTGTTGATTTCTGGTGACTGGCATCGAAGGTTTGTTAGCTGATGTATCATTTATCTTGTTCACTTCAGAGATGTTTGAAGTGCATTTCCTTAGTTTGCTATGTCCATAGCTCAAATTTCTTTAAAAAGTATCCATGATTTGATGTATGTACCATTGGGATTAGGGCTCTTGCGGATCGTGCTGGAGTTTCAGCACTACAGGGGCCTTGGAAGGTGCAAACTTCCTTGCCACTGGGAAGCTTGTGAGCCTTAGTGAGCAGCAGCTTGTAGATTGTGATCATGAGGTATGATTTTTTTCCCTCCCATTTTCTTTCCTTGAGAAACTGAAGTTGAGATGAGGTTATGTTTCTGGTCAATTTATGCGCAAGGCATGAATATTTCGTCGGAACTACTCAAGAAAACAAGATTGAACATTTGGTTAAATTGTAGATTAATTGAAAAGCTGCAACTTAAGTGCACACTCATTCAGGCCTCTTTTTAGGACTTGGCCTTCATTTTTTTCGTCCAAACTATCTGTCCTATTCTTAAGTCTAGCAGTTGTCAAATTGATTTCTTAATAAGCTTCATGATAGGAACCGACTTGAATCTTTACTGAATGTTTCGGTGCGTTCGAGAGGTAGTTGATCCCTCCTACAAAAATAAAAACAGAAACAAAGATAATGATAGGAAATCACTCACAGCTTGTTTGAATTGATTTATTTAGAGGGATTCGGAGGGGATAGATAGTTCACTTTATTATTGGGGTAAATTATTAGGAGGGAAAAGAATTTGGAAGGATACACAATCCATCTAAATCTTTCCAAACCCACTTTTTTAATTCCTTCAATTTGGGGAATTTTTGGACGAAAACTCTATTCCCAACTTCTTGAAAGAAACCTTACTAACATCATATTTTCTCATCATGTAAGTATACAATTATACAGGCCTTCCCCTGGTCGACCACCACTAAACCACGACCACAGCACGCTTTTCCCTACTCAACCACCACCAAGCCACGACCATAGCACGCTTTTCCCTACTCAACCACCACCAAGCCACATCCATCGAGCCTCTCGAGACCACCACGAATCCATAGTTTTGTTCAAGTCTTGAGACCATTACAAAACCACTGTGCCTTCCACACTTCCCGCACGATTAGTACTCCAAATTAAAAGGGCAAGATGATTAAATTAACTTTTTTATTCCTCTAATCCCTTCCTCTAATAATGTTATTCAAATGAGCTATTTGAATGGATAAATTATCTCTACCAATTCTTCCTCTCCAAATCTATCTGAATCTCTCAATCCAAACAAGTTGTCAATTCTCTCGTGCCTAAGAAGCTTACCTCTCTCAATTAAATACTGAAATCCCTAAAAATAAAATAGGAAACAATCCCTAGAGCGAATTGGAAATATTCTCCGGAGATTAGTTGCCTTTCCAGGTCACAATCTTATCATTACTCTCATATAAGACACTTTATCCTCAAGGTGTGACACTGAAACTTCCTTCTGGATACTGACCCCTGATATTTTAATCCTCCTCTTGCTGCGCTCTTGAATTTCGTACCATTACGCGAGAAATTGTTGCTCGTCATCAGCTTGTGGAAACATTCCACCTTTTTCTTATCTTCCATACGTTGTGCCAACTTCATCATCTCACTTGTGCCTCTCGGTCTTAGGAGCCGTAATGCAGCACAGATATCCGACTTGAGTCCTTTCATAAAATTTCTTTCCAACAGAGTCTTGGAAATTCCCATTAACTGCCGGATAGCAGCTCAAATTTCTTTTTGTATTCCATCACAATCCCTTCCAGTGTTAAGGCCAAGAACTGCTTACTCTGGTGAAATAGTGCAACCAACTGTTCCTTAAACTCAGTCCACGATTGCATGGGTTGTCGTTGTTCGCTTCACTGGTACCATGCGAACCTCTCTCCAAGTATGGTGCAGCCGACATCAGCTTCTCCCTCTGTCAGCCCGTTAATTAGGCCTGGCAAACTGTGTCGTGTCGTATTTAAACGTGTCGTGTCTAAACGTGTCCGGGTTAGAAACTCCAATGATCTGGATATGACATATTTATTTTTCGTGTTTAAACGGGTTCGTGTCTAAACGGTCGTGTTTAAACGGGTTCGTGTCTAAACCGGGTTGACCCATTTAATGTAAAATATCGACAATATATAATTATACTCTAATAATATATGATGTAATTACTAAAATAATAATATTTATTGATAATTAGTATAATAAATAAGTAAGATTAATCAATTATTGATCATGTAATGCATGTAATATTTTATATATCATAAAATTTTCATATATAAATGTATTAAATGAGTCAATATATGTATAAAAATAGTTAATACATTTAATAAACGTGTTTAATCGTGTCGTGTCTTGTTATACAGGTTCAAACCCAGTTAAACATGTTTATTTATCGTGTCTGTACAGGTTCGTGTCTAAATAGGCTTGACCAAAACCCGCCTAACTCTGTGTCGTGTCGTGTCGGGTTACCGTGTCGTGTCAATAATTGCCAGGCCTACCGTTAATCAGAAAAGTATCTCTCAACGTTGTATATCCAATCATATGCTTCCTCCCCTTCAAATATGGGCATTTTCAAATTTCAAATTCTTGCATGTCCTGAAATGGGCCGGTCTGGCTCTTGCTCGAGCTGCCCAAGTCCTCACCCAACCTTAGTTCTCCTTCCCTACGTTGATGGGCCCATTCCCCAACCACAAGGATTGTAGCCCCGTTCCCTGAGGGCTAAATCTGCCTTGGGCTTCTCCCAATCCCAATCCCCCCAATTTGTCTCTGCCCCATTGCTGTTTCCATCCCCGTATGGGTCTCTTTGGGCCGGCCCCAAGATCAAGTTGGACAGCCCAAATCTCCTGGTCCGATTTCCTGCTCCCCCAGGTCGTGTACCGTCCCAGTTCAGCGTCACATGTCAACCATTACCGTGCCACATTACCTTGTATCCGGCTGGATGGGAATTTGAATCATGAGTGCTGCACGAGCTCAATATACGGTCGGTTTCTGTTTGGTAATGACAACCTGAGCCCCTCATGTTTACTGCTCTCGGTAGAATGACACATGATGTCTCTCTCCTGCAAATTGGATTGTAGCTCTCTGTCTTGATGTTTAATGATGTCTTTTCTTTACGTTGGCCCTCATTTTATGTTCCTCTTTCTGTAAGATTTCTTATGCATCTAGGACGATGGTTTTTCTCATTAACTACCATGTAAATTCTGTCTAGTTGAGTATTTATAAGCACATGATTGCAGTTACTGCAGAATCAGGCTTTAACGTAGGTTATATGCTTTGCACATTCCCATTTGAGATTCATTAAAATGATAGCTGTGCCGCTGTTTTCTTGCAACACCAAACACGTAAATTTTTTTTTTTCCAAATTTGACAACATCCGTGGTTGTGTCTCTTTCCTGTACCTTCTTAGTGTGATCCAGAGGAACCAGGCTCGTGCGATTCTGGGTGCAATGGAGGTTTGATGAACAGTGCATTTGAATACACCCTGAAAGCTGGTGGGCTCATGGGGGAGGAAGACTACCCTTACACTGGTACCGACCGTGGGGCTTGCAAATTCGACAAGTCCAAAATTGCTGCTTCAGTTGCCAACTTCAGTGTTGTCTCCCTTGATGAAGATCAAATTGCAGCAAATCTTGTGAAGAATGGACCGCTTGCGAGTAATTGTCTTAGACTCTCCTTACCTTTTAAGCATTTTCCCTCTCTAGTGAGTTATAAATGCAGAGGTGTTCTCTTTTTTTTTTACACCAAAAACTTAAAAAGTACAGAATTTGCGATAAGCAAGTTTTATTTTCATGACTTCAAATTAAGAATGACTAGATGAGATAGGAATACAAGGAATAAGCTACAGGGTGACAATAATGAATTCAGTTTTTATGCTTTCTATTGTCAACGCGCTTCTAGCCAGTATCACTTCTTCTTTTCTGTTTCTCGAACAAGGGAGTGGGCTTTTGTGTTTCTGTCAGAGAAATGTTCCTGTTAAATGTAAACAGGGATTTTTTTTTGATTGCTTGTTCTACCAAAAGAAAATGTTAAGAGTTAAAATGGGAGACTTTTCCAGTTTCCACTACCACATGCTTCTGGAAGGTAGAGTTTTGAGAATGGAAACTGAAAAGCCTTTCCACGACCAAAGACGCTTTAAAGCCAACTGACTCCTGCCTGTTTTTCTGTTCTTGCTCTGTGTGTAGTTGCTATCAATGCAGTGTTCATGCAGACATACGTGGGAGGTGTCTCATGCCCTTACATATGCTCGAGGAGGCTTGACCACGGGGTCCTCCTGGTTGGTTACGGATCAGCTGGTTATTCCCCAGTTAGGATGAAGGAGAAGCCCTACTGGATCATCAAGAACTCCTGGGGTGAGTCTTGGGGTGAGGGCGGGTTCTACAAGATCTGCAGGGGCCGCAATATCTGCGGGGTCGACTCCATGGTCTCCACCGTAGCTGCAGTTCAAACCGCTTCGCAGTAGGGCCGTTAGCTACTGCACCAAAATCCAAATACCATGTCATCTTGTAAGTTATTCTTATTCCTGCCTTTGTCATTGCAAACTTTGATTTGGTTTGTTGGGGGCCTGCTTTTAGTTTCTCCCCCAAAACCCAAATGAAAAGATCCAAGTGAAGTAACTTGCTTATTTAACACCCTCAGAATTCATCCCAACATCAGTTGCTGTCATGGTATATATTATTACGTAACATAGTGGAAATAGTTAATTTGTCTCCATGGGATCTCTGTCACGTCCGGTCCTGTCATGAAAGGGTACTGAGATCCTGGAAACCGTCTATTACTACTGGTTTTGTCAATCGTCGTGATTGGCCAAGAATTGAAAATTGACAAGTTTTTTTTTTTTTTGGAATGGTGAGTTGTCATTTCCACTTTCAATCAAAAACTTTCTTTACATGGAGTCACAAAAAGGAAGAGCTTATATACAAGTGATTCCTAAGCAGTTCGCTACTCGGGAATTGCCTAAACGGTGCTGGAGTCGGGGAAGGGTACATATCTTCGCCCGAACGGTGTGAACTACGATACTTGCTAGCACGTCCTCGCTTCGAGATTGGCGATCAAAAATACGCCTGTTGCGTTCAATCCATACTGTGTGGACATATTGAGTCCATAGTAGGCGGTGGGCCACAGAGTCCAGAGTTTTACCACGTTGTTGTAGTAGCCAGGCTTTCTCCGACTCCCATGTAGTAGGGTCTCTATGCGTCCCCACGAGGCCAAGAACCGCTTGCCATATCCGTCCTGTAGTAGGGCAAGTGAAGAATAGGTGGTCTCGAGTTTCTAAGTGGACTCCGCAAAATTCACAAAGTTCTGAAGAAATTTGCATGTTCCTCTTGATTATGCGCTCTTTTGTTGCCAGTCGATCGAGCCAAGCCATCCAACTAATAACCGAGGCCCTCGGAATGTTTCCCGAAAACCAAATCCCCTTTGTCCATGTCTGTCTTTCATTTGGGGTTCTGAGATAGTCCCAAGCACTCTTGGTTGTGAACTTTCCTAAGCTGTCCAAGGCCCAGATCAGCTCGTCCCTTTCTCCTATGTGTAGCGTGGCGGCTAGCTGAGCAATGGTGGTTGCCTGAGGGTCTGTGCTGCGGGGCCATCGCCAACTTCCTTGTCGAAGTACAGTCCCGACAGTGGCGTTTGCCGGTATGGAGGGAAAGCAGTCAAATCCATGGCTGCAATAGATATGCAAGGGACCTACCGGGAGCCAGCTATCATACCAAAAGGATATCTTGGAGTCTGACCCCACTTTGTATTTAATGAGAGGCCGCATTAGCTCGCGGAGTTGTAAAATCTTCCTCCAGCACCAAGAACAATCTCCCGGAACTTTTAGGGACCAGAAATTCCGTCCTCTGATCAGGTAGTGGTGAACCCATGCAACCCACAATGAGCCTGATCGTATAAGTAGTAGCCAGATGTTTTTCAATGTTCCGAGGCAACTCCATAGACCAATGTCTTTTATTCCCAGGCGAAAATTGACAAGTTGATAAGATAACTGACAGCTTTGCAAGGGAAGAAACAGTTGGACAATTCGGTTCCAATATATGGAATGCTATTTCAAACTCAAATCATTTACTTTGTTGTTTTATGATTGGACCTGCTCATTCTGCCAAATAAGAATCTCAAAAAGTTTTTAATTGTAACCGACAGCGATGAGAGAAGTGACCTGACCTGGGCTTATCTTCCTCTCGCACCAATTTTTCCAACAATGGCACCTTACCTTACAGGAGAACAGTAGTTATACAATTTACAATAACAAGAACAATAATAGCCATCCACTATTGTAATAACACAAGACCTAACCAGATGAAGTGGCATCGGTAGTCTTTATATCGCTGTCAGCGGTCGTTCATTCTTCAATATATTTTTCCTTGGATGATCCATCATTTATCCGGAACCATTGGTTGTATTCTCTTTTATGATGGACACGAATCCCTCGGTAGCAAGAGTAGCAACTGCATTCCTCAGCTGGATCGACAGAATCTCTATGTCAGTCCCAATTAGACCCCCTCCAGATTGATCGAGTAAAAGAATAATAACATGCGTTTTTGGTTCTTTCGGCTTATTCCAAAGGATTTTACTGGATAATGTAAAACAGGAAGACTTCGAGGACCAGTAATTGAATGCCCTTAACAAGAAAAGGCTATTAACTTACATCATTGACGTGGACTTTCCCCCACAGAAGTGTGCTTCTTCAACCCATCCAACAACTACACGAGGACCAAATTCACCAAGTTAAGAGTTCATAAACCGTATGATAAGTAGCACAGGGTGGTAGCTGCTTGTTGAAAGAACAGTAACCGAACAAGAAGATAAAACCCACCTTCAACAGGCGCACGATGGACCGCCTAGTTGCAACTTCTCCATTACTATGGCACGGGTTGCTGATGCAATGCTGTGCCTTCTCATCCTTTCGCTTGCTGAAACTCCGCTAGTAATGAGATCCCTATCAATGGTACCTTAAAAATTAGAATTGTCAGTGTCCTGTCATTTTCAGTGCAGGCATGTAGTAAAGCAGAAGCAGAATGAAAACAATGAAATACCAGTCGAGTGGTCTGTAGCTGAATGCTGCATGGCAACTTCCAGAAGCCTAAATGCTTCCATTACATCATGCTTCTCAACCTGCAGCATGATGCCCATCTTACATATGATCAAGATATTTCAAGTCATATGTGTTGATATGACAAACGGAATTAATGCCACTGGTAATAATACTGGCTCAAATTATCAAAAATAATAATAATAATAATACTGGCTTTTACCCATTCCGAGAACCAAATGCGAGCAAGAGCTTCACTGAGATGTATCACGCTTTCGATTTGCCAAGGCATTGCTGTTATCAACTGTTCATGCAGTCACAAAGTAGAATCACTCGCCAGCAGACTTGGATAAAATTTCCAATGCCAGAACTGAGAAGGGGTTGCAGATGCAAATGGGAAAATGAAAAGGAATAAGAAAAGTAAAGAAAAGGAAATCGATCTTCAGAACCACCACTATGACTTCTTTGTTTCATGCCTAAGCCGCATTCACTTACCAGTTTACCACAGTCTCCAACATAAAACTGAACACATGACTCTGAAAGAAATGAAACTGTTACATGAGAAACGCACTAAGTATTTGTACCTTCTTGCTGCTGCCAGGGAAGTTCCCCCTTCGCCTCATCTCAGCATATCCCCGAGTCAATTCTTCAGCAGCTTCATCAGATATCTTTGGGTGCATATTTTTCCAAGTATATCTCACATATGAAGTTAAAGTATGAAGGTCCAACACATACTGCTGGGCATTCTGAAGGAAGAAAAATGAAATTCAGTTAATCAGCGGTAAATAACTCCAGTAACAAGTTCAGTAAGGAGGAGAAAAGAACTTACACAATGTTAAAGTATACCTCGGGATTCTCAAAATGCAGTGCAACGATATGCTTCGCAAGGCGCTGATATGTCTGCTCATCGGGCTTATCAAGAATTAAGTAGATCAAATCAAAATTGAGAAGGCAATGAATTCAGAAACAGATACAACCACTAAGCTTATAAAGTCTGCTCATCGGGCTTATCAAGAATTAAGTAGATCAAATCAAAATTGAGAAGGCAATGAATTCAGAAACAGATACAACCACTAAGCTTATAAAGTCTGCTCATCGGGCTTATCAAGAATCAACTAGATCAAATCAAACCTGTGAAGGCAATGAATTCAGAAACAGATACAACCACTAAGCTTATAAAGCTTCCAAAAATAGGGATAGTTAAAAAAATTTCATCTTATTAAGTATTGAGTGCATATGTCTTGTCTTATCCATTTGGAGCCGAATACCATTTACATTATTTATCAGTGCAGCTTTCTGAAAAATTAAACCTTTATATTACCTGGACAATAATGTAGGAGGAAGGGTAATGTTATCAACCACTGATAAGCGCGTATTGTACCGTGAACCGCTTGGATTTGCACAAGCCAATACTGAAGTCCTAGCATTAAGGGATGCGATAATTCCTGCCTTTGCTATGGAAACAGTTTGCTGTTCCATCACCTGGAAGAGTACCAATGCATTCTAAAGTAAGATTGCAAAGATGCAAGTGGTTTACTTACAAGAGAGAACATCAAAACTGACCAGTAATGACATGCTTTCAGCAACACAATATGTTACTCTTTCTATATGTTTGTTAAAACTACTTTTACACATTTTCATAATTTCGAGTGGGAAAAACAGTCCAGGAACTGCTAAGAAACTACTTGCCCCCCTTTGCTTATTTAGAGTAAGATGAAGAAACAACAAACTCTCTTAACTTTTTCAGCAGCATCACTCTATATTTAATATCAGAAGATCAGTTAGCTAACCTCATGCAACACGCTCCTTGCACTGTCAGACATATTATCAAACTCATCTATGCAGCAGATGCCTTTATCGCTCAACACTAGGGCTCCACTTTCGAGAACCTGAAAAAGACTATTGTGTGTGAGGATATAATTATCTTTAGATGTGATTAGTAAAGCATGAAATCAAGGATGCAGAAATCCTACTGTCTCTCCTGTTTCGGGGCTTTGCTGACATATGCAATTAAACCAACAGCGGAGCTTCCCTTTCCACTTGTGTATATGCCACGAGGAAATAGCTTGTGTATGTACTGTAGCAGTTGTGATTTGCTAGTTCCGGGATCACCGACAAGAAGAATGTTAAATATCTCCACGGAAGCTAGCACCGGATGGTAACTTCAATGTATCACCCCCAAAATGTTATGAGACAGGACACTAAAATTCATTTCAGACAAAACAAAGGAATCGCTTTACCTAGAAATATCTCGAAAACTCAAGAGAGAACAAAATTTATCGCTGTACCTGACAAAGGATTCCTTTCTTAAAGTCCTCTAGCTCCCAGATATTTGGTGCCAAGGACCTGGTTAGTATCTCATATATATCTGGTTGTCTAGAAAGCTCTTTTAATTGCTCCACCTGCAACATCAATTGCCGAGCATGCAAATAAGGGTTTGAATTAAAATACTCATGAAAAGAAATTACATTAGGATATACCATTTGCTCATCAAAAGGCACATCTTCTTCTATTCTAGCAAAGCCATTTTCAACTTCCATTGAATCATCTGCCAGCATTCTTGACTTGTTGGTCTTCTTAATATGGAGACAATCAATGTAAGTCTGCAGCAGAGATGAAGAAATGAATATGAGAATGCAAGATTTAGACCATTGTGACATTAGCTGCTTAATAAGAGGTGAGAGGAAACTTGCCTTGAATAATGATTTTACAGTTCTTTGGATAGGTGAAACTCTGACACTCATTGCCCTGTAAACGCCAGTGACCTACAGAAAAGAAAACACCAAGTAAGATCAAAGATGAAGAGGCATAATACAGATGGATGGGTTAAGGATTCTGTGAATCCATCTACCTCAACTCTCTCACCAGGCTTTCCAGCATCTACCAACTTGTCATGCATCAACAAGCTTGCTGTATGGGGTGTTCCTCCTTCAGGAATTTCATCAGGCGTCTCCTGAAGCCTCACAATCTGCTTATCTGCAAAGCTGGCTCAATCAAAACAGGGTGTTGTCATGCTCTGGAAATTGGATTTCCCAAAAACTTTTCATCTCTAATTTCCTTAATTGGCTAGAAAATTGGATTTCATATAATTAGCAAAAGGTTGAGGACTTTGTGAACTTGATTATAAGTGCAGCATAGATCATTTAAGGTCAAGAATTGTGATCAGGAATCACTTCAAACTAAGTTATTTGTATATTAGCAGTCTCAACAAACATAACACTTATCATGTGGATAGTGTACACTACAAAATCAAAACATAAGGGTCCACACACAGATTGATAACTTCACCTGCACTTTAAACAAAAAGGAAGGTTTCTCTGTTTGAAAATTCTTAGAACATGCTGAATCATAAAACCAAGTTTGAAGCTATATTTTACCTGCATCTATTGTGAACAAGACTCATGGAATTCTTGGCAGCACATTCATCCTTCAAACACGTAATTGGTTCAACAATTCTTCCTGTCAAAGAATTTGTAGTGGGTAAATAAACAAGAACACATTTATATGTAAAAACAAAGACTTACAAGACAGCCAACTCTTTCTATTCGAACAGGATCAGAATAATATCCACAGACTAGGCACCTGAATGCGGCTTCCCTTATCTCAGGAATTATTGGACTGCATCGGATGATCATTCCTTTCAAACACACCATCTTCTCAAAATCTAGCAATTTACAAGTTCATATCAGAGTCCTCCAATAGTGTGATGAAGAAGTTACTTCAGTCAGATGACAGTTCAAGCGCCCCTGACAACACTTTTTTTTTCCTGAAAAATCCTGATAATGCTGTGCCTATCCTAATATATCTAGCTCTGCCTCTCATATCAAATCTGAAAAATCAGGTTACTTAAACCCATTTCGGAACTTCTCCGTGTCGGAGCACCCGAAACTTGACAAAGCCAAAACATAGCCATGGCAACTTTCAATAATTTGGGACCTGCTTTTAACTAACTCGTCACGTTTTGGCCAAGCAGAAACCCCACAGCGAATCAAGTATGAAGACAAGAAGTATTGACCTGAGGGGTTAAGATTTCTCATTGAAGTCGAGGTTTTGAGATTAAAAGCTCTCGCTTGTATATGCTTCTCGAACAGAGGGTTCCTGCTGCTTGCCATATCCATCAGAACAATCTCAAAAATCGCAAGAACCTGGAGCGGGTAGCTAACCAGCTTATGGTACAGATCTGGATCATAGCTAAAAATATACATTGCATCAACGTCAATCCACTCTCTCTCCATCTCAAAAACCCTATCCAACTCTTTCGTGCATTTCCCTTGCTCGGTGGAATCCGTCTGTTTCGGCTCCTCCCTGAAGTTCGTAAGAAACCTAAGAATCGCTGCATTAACGTCCTGAACGCTGATATTGCTGCCCCAGACGAACATCTGCTCAGTGGTATCACCGCTGCCATAGTACACCGACGACGCTGGCACGTCGCCGTCGGTGGAAGACGGGGTAGCCGCAGTTCGGCTACGGGGACGCGAGGGGGTTGAGGAGGCCTCCGAAGAAGTGGCGAAGCGGGGACCGGTTGTGAGGCGGAGTCGCATAGGAAGAGGCTACGGGAGGCGATGACCGGCAACGGCGTCGGCGCCGCCGAGAGTCGCCAGGGGAGGAGAACATGTTGCCAATTGGACTGGAGAGCGACTTGTCGGGAGAGGAATGGCCGGATAAGCAAATTTACGTCAAAAAATAAGGCTATACTCTGTGTGTGTGTGTGTGTGTGTGTGCGCGTGCGTGTGTGTGTGTGTGAGAGAGAGAGAGAGAGAGAGAGAGAGGGAGGGAGGGAGTGAGTGAGTCAGCGTTACCTTTAAGGAAGTTGGTGGGAGAAGAATCGGACGCCATTGAAGACGGACGGAGATCGAGAGAGTGGAGCTCAGGAGACAGGAAATGCGGCAGAGACAGAGAGAGAGAGAGACAGAGAGTAGAGGAGAAAGTGACTGAGGAGAGAGCGTCGCGTGTTCTTTTGGCGGGAAAGGGCACAAGATTGGCGCCAGGATGATTGTGGGCTTCTTTTGTTCATGGGCTTAAAAGAGGGCTCCTTTGATGGGCTTGGATTTGGGCCCCAAGGGCTCCGCTTCTATGATGATTTGGGGCCGGTTTAGAACCAGCCGACACTAATTAGCGGTTCCGGCCGGCTCCACAAAATAAAAATTTGCAATTATAGGCTACACGCTTGAAAAGGTTTTTTATTCTGTAAAATCCAAAAAACTAGTTATATATATTTGCTATTAGGAATATTTAGGTGAACTAGCCCTTTTTTTTTTAATTGTAAATCCAAATTTTCAATGAAGCTTCATTTTTTTGACTTCTGAACCAGAACTGATGATATATAACAAATAAACAGCGCCAGGTATTATTAAATGCATAATGTTTGCATTTCTACCAGACCCCCACCGAACGCACTTATGGCAGAATTGTACCTTCCAATCAACACGAATCATTACAAGCAACGTGCTGTTATTTTACGAGGAAAGACATTATTTGGTGAAAATTAATTGGTGGAAACACAGGTAGAGTATTCGAGATCTCGACAGACAAAACACACGAATTTATAGAAATAGGAAATTCTCAATTATTTGGACTAGCAGAGGACGTTGGCTCCCATACGCCAACTGCAGAAAATAAAATGCAACTCGACAACGGAGGATTCAACTAAGCAAAGCAAACCAGACCTGCCTAACCAGCCAACATGGCACGACTGTAAATTTTGCATCGTGCAGGCCCCGCCTCACTTAAGACCACAATCTATGTAACAACAAAGGGCGGTTGGACTATTCTTTACCTATAGACAACTGACAAGGATAACTGCAAGTACAAAAATCCGAAACAAGTCCAATTATTACATTGAAAATCATAATCATCGCTAGATAAACAAAAACAGAGCAAGACGGGGGGAGTAGTGACCAAGTAAAAGTAGTTGGCAGATGCAAACAAATCACTGTAAAAACTCAACCATTGAAACGTATCCTTACCTTCTGACTTGCTAGCTAATCCAAATGCAGCCAACAGGTGTTGCTGCTGCTTGCCCCCAATTTGTGCACTCATCATTAACAAGTTGAATTTGAAAAATTGCGCCTCCTGCAGCTTCCATTAGAAAGTTCATCGGACCTGTGAAGGAGAGCAGAGGAGTCCAGAAGCATCTGCCCCAACTACAGCAAGATCACAAACAGAGCAGAGATTCCCTTCCTGTGCTGGCACGAACCGTGAGCTGCAGTAAGGGCAGGTGGCATACTTCTGCCCCTGGTATATTGGCACATAAGTGGCTCCACAGACAACAAATGGGTTCCTGTAGTCGTAGTTCAGCTCAGAGACATCCGTGTTGTTCCTTTCCGAAGCCTGCAGGACCTGTCTCGCTGTCTTTGCCTGGTTCTCGTTCGCAGGATTAGACTCCAGCAGCCTCCGTGCAAAGTTACCTGCAGTAGCAAGGTTCTTGGCCTTGAAGCACACAGTCATGGCGTTCTGCAACGCGAGCCTCTGATGGGCCAGCTGGAGGTTCAAGTGGGTGAAGTATGCAGCGAGCTCCTGCTGTCGAACTGGGTTGTCCTTCATATCCCTCCTCTGTAGCTCCATCTGAAGGCCCAAGACATACTCCTTGACTATAATGATCAGCTCCTTGACTTCATCCACCTCCCTCCTGGACTCCACCACAATCAAAGGTATCGTGTGGAGAATGCTGGTGAAGAGGCGGAGAGCCTCAGTGAACTTTCCAGCAGTCGTGGCACGATACCCAGCTCTGAGCTTCTCCTCCAGCTGAGAGAAGTTGCAGACAAGGGCTGGTGGGCCCCTCACGTTAGGGCTATTAGATTCGCTCCAGCCACGTTCAACAGCCAGTGACAGCACCGGAGCTGAGGAGAAAGCCCTCAAATAGCTGTGGCTACCAGTGTGGAGATCAAGGAACAAGGACTT
Source organism: Lagerstroemia speciosa (assembly GCA_037672795.1). NCBI lineage: Eukaryota > Viridiplantae > Streptophyta > Magnoliopsida > Myrtales > Lythraceae > Lagerstroemia > Lagerstroemia speciosa. The sequence goes on along the minus strand of CM075287.1, from coordinate 3,845,688 downwards.
CAGAGGAGCAAAGTTTTGTATCCCCAGCTGGCGATTCAGTAGCCTCATTGCAGTGTCGAAGTTACCAGCAGCTGCATGTTCACCAGCAATAGATGACTTCTGGATCCAGATCTGACTGACCGGCATTCCAGGAGTTGGGGCAACGAAGACAGTGGAGCGAGCATTGGTGGAAGCCCTAGGAGTCTCCACCTCAGGGGGAAGTTCCAGATCCTCGAGGTCCCAACCACCTTCCTCATTTTCTTCTTCACCAACTTCTCCATCCTCGAGGATAGCCGTCACGTCACCATTCTCAAGACCATTCACATCAACCATATCCAACTCCTCACCCCAATCACCATCAGCAGCCTCTTCTTCTTCTTCCTCCACACCCTTCCCAGCAGCGTCCAGCCCACCCTCGAATATGCCCCTCATGACTCTCAACAGGGGCCAATCACCACCGCACATGACTGGGCTCGGGGGAATCAGAAGGGAAGGCTGCTTACCCTCAGGCAAAGATGGGACATTCTCTCCCAGCTCACCTGCTAGCCTTTCAACAACATCCTCAAGCCCGTGCACAGAAGCAGTTATATAAGCAAGGGGCAGGTGGCCAGCATTCTCCAAGATCTTGATACGTTCACGAACATCACCCAAATAGAGAGCATTGTGAAACTGACCCATAACATCATTCTTGACTTCTGCAATTTTAAGCATTTTGGTCAACTTGTCCATGTTCCCGGTTATCAGATAAAGGAAGGACAGCCTCTCAAAGTTCTTAGTTCTCTGGTAAGCATATTCAACAATTCCTGCATTGCCTTGCCGGAGAGCCTCCACACCCAACCTATACCAGTGATCCTTCTCATCAATTTCCTTGGCTGAAGCAACTGCAATTTGAATGTTCCCACTCTCCAGAGCCAAATTGAACCGTGTCCTCTCATCCTTCACAAAGTGAAGAGCAACTTCAGGGAAACCTTTTTGCTGCAAATACGCAATCATAGCCTGCCCACAGAGCTGCGAGTTCCTTATCATACTCATAACATGATCGTATCTCTTCTTCAGCAGAGACAACTTGAACATGTATTCTGTTGCATCAATGACTATGGCCCTGTTCTTTCCATCACGATCCAGGCAGAAGATGGAGTTTCCTGAAACCTTTGTGATGTATATAGGCACATCAAGGGTTCTTATTATTCCACTGTCACCATTGGGAAGGCAGTACTTGATGTGGTTCAGTGTGGTATAAATAAAAACACCATTTTCATCCCACGCTCCACTCTTGACACGAATCGTCTCATGAAGAGTGCATTGATGGACAAGCTTCTTGCTGGCAATAAGGATTGCGTGTTTGCTGAGCAGGGCAACAGTTTCCATGTCATTTGACCACACAATATACTTGACGAATGGAGTTTGTAAATCGCCAAGAACCAGCCTCTGCTGCAGATCAAATATGTAAACCCTGTCCTCAGATCTGCATAGCAAGTTACCAGTTCCTGCATAGAATATAGCATCTGCAGGAAAAGGAAGCACACCCTTTTTCACAATCTCATTTTTGAGGTTCTTGACGAGCACTTGGTTGCTACTTCTGTCAAGAACCGCGAACCTATTCCGAGCAACAAACACGGCGGACCCTCCACTACCTCTCTTTGCATCCGGAACGCTATCTCCCCGACTGATACTATCTTTAGGTATGACATAAAGCTCATAGGAGCCTCCATCCACATCAGAGCAAACAAGAACTGCATTCTCTGTTGGACTATAAGAGAGAGTTCTGGGACTTTGATTGAGGTTAGTAGATCCAGGACGTCTAATTGGAATAACCTGCGTGTCTTTCTGACTAGAAAATTCATAAAATCGCAAGAACCGATCTTTTGTATAAAACAAAGCATCGCCACTAACTGCAAAGGCAGGTCTTTCTCTCTCCAACTTGAAGACTATCATGCCACTGTCGTGACCAGCTGCCAAAAGATTCATCTCTGGGTGAGCAGCAAGGATCCAAAAACGATCATGCTCCCGGCGGAAGGTTTGAATTCCAGTTCTCTTTGTAGCATCCCACACCCGGATACTTTTATCCTCTGAATTAGAAACAATTATGTCTTGCTTGGCATGAAACATCACACATGATACGTTATTCATGTGACCTCTTAGAGTGTCCACCTCCCAAGCCTTGGTGTCTGGAGTAAAAGTAGAATTGAGAGAATTAGTGAAGGAGAAGAACTGCCAAAAGTTTCCGTCTATTGGTGAGATGCCAATCAGCATAAACAACAAGTGCACAAGTATATTTCATATTATATGATTCCACATGATATTCAAGGTGATAATCCGACTTAGTAGCACCCTGACAATGCTATGAGGCATTAGAATTTGCATTGCTAAACTTCTAGATAGTCAAAAGAAAAACGATAATGTCAGGAAAAATTACCGTTCATGCGCCATAATTTCACTTGGCGATCATCAGCCCCAGAGACAATCAGTGGAAGTGTAGGGTGGAAAGCAGCCCAGTTCACCCCACGGTCATGACCTTCCAAGACATACTTGACAACGGCATCAACACCACCAAAAAGATCAGTGTTCATCTGACTCAAACGAAGCATGTCATCACCTGGGGATGCTGTCTTCTTCTTCAAGGCGCTAATATCCCAGACACGAACAGTTTGATCAAGGGAGGCTGACACAACAAGATCCTCTTTTGGGTGAAATGAGGCACACATAACATAGTGATTGTGACCTGTCAAGACAGATATGCACGTGCGAGACTGCCAGTTCCATATACGTATAGTCTGATCATCACTTGCACTAACAATCCATGGGTGCTCGTGATGAAACTGCACAGTACGGATATAATCAAGGTGCCCAAGAAGGGTGAACAGACACCTACATGTCTTATAGTTCCATACCTTGATCTTGTAATCGTCTCCTGCAAAGGCAAGCAAGTTGAGGAATTTTTATAACATAGCAACTTGCTAAAGAGCATCATACCATTGGAGACACAATTCGCCACATATTCAGAAGAGACTCGCAACCTACAAACTGGCATTTCTCAGCTGCGCATGAACTGAAAAAAGCTGTCACCACAGTAAACTACCATAGATCTAACCAATGTATACCGGAAACCGAAAATGTTTAGTAAGATACACCAGGAAAGAATATCAGTTAAACCAAAATGAGGCTTAAACACAGAGAAATTCTTGATAAAGGGAAATTTACAAGCAGAATCTGTTATACTTCAGGTCTGTGACTTTATGAAACACAAAATCTCCTTCCATCCAATTATTTTCACAGATATTTTACAGAAAATGATGGGGTCAAACTTCATGTTGAATGGGTGCATAAAAGTATCTGACAAAGTAGAAGGCAATTCAGGCAAACAGCTTGAAACACAAAGAACAGAATAAAATTGCACACATTATTTCCCCCCACTTCACAAATTTCCACGGGCGTAGTTTGATTTCCCAGAACCAAGGATGAAAATATACAATACTTAATAAGTCTAGATCTAGACAGTTTTCAAATTTGTGGTCACATGTGTCGATTGAGAAAATCATCATAAAATCATAATTCGGTTATCAAAATACAAGATAAGAGATTCCTATCAAGTGATTCATGTCATTCTCAATTTTCCATCAATAGATTCATGTTACCTGCCAAACAACTTTCTCTTCCAGAGATGGGGGGGGACATATAACTAGAATCTTGCAAGTCTTTTTTGTATCAAGAAAATTACCAATTGATGCTGTAATTTCGGCTAGGAATTCTCAGATTAAGGTTAAATACACATAAGGGTTTAAATATCAGTACCTCCTGAGACAAAAAGTGGCTGAGATTTGTGGAAATGAACGCCTCGGACAGGCCCATCATGCTCATCGAACCTATCAATCAGTGTGCCCATTCGGTAGTCCCAAAGCTGGATCACACCACTGTGAAGAGATGCGAGGATCCATGGACGTTTACTATGGAAACTAAGGCCCTTAACCCTGTTGCTTTTTGTTTCAAACTTTGTCAACATTTTCCTCAATCGTCAAGACACCGCGGCTGCATCAAGCCAATCAAGTCCAAAATCATTTCCCATTTGCAAGAAAAAAATCCATAAAATGTCTCATTAATTCAGACAAACAACTAATCAAGCACCATCGTCTACTTCCGAATATGAAGAGGTATACAAACGTAAACTAAACAGCAGTCTCTCCATTAAAATTCACAATTCTAATTAGATCGAGAGGATGTCATCTCAATTCAAATTTCCGAATCGGGAATCAGAAACAGAATTAGATCAGGCAGAAGCATTTACCTATCGACTAATCGAACCTCACGCTCACAACATTCCAGTAAGAAGAATCTACTATCGCAGAAACCTAATTCGTGAAATCCACACAGTATCTAACAAATAAAGAGCACTCAATTTCAAGCGAAGATTCGTACATAAACGCGAAGATGTTACCTCAGATCTGATCAGTGCACGAAGAGATCAAGCACAAATCACAGTGGCATCTACAATCACCAACACCACAAGATGCCTGCTGATAAACAGCTGGTCAAATGAAGAAACCCCTGCAAAGGGAGAGAGATTGAGAGAGTGGGATGGAGAGAGATCGAGCTCTGCAAGCTACAGAGAGAGATAGAGAGAGAGAGAGAACGGAGGTTATCAAGTTCTCTCTTTAGATCTAAAGAGCCTCGTTGTAGAGACGGATTCCCAGTCCGCGTTAGTTTTTAGAGAGAAGGACGTTAAGGGAATACGCTGATTCTTGGAGGGCAAAATGGTAAACGGGACTCTTGCTGTGCCTAATCCCCTCCGTGGTTGATTGCTGATGGAAAAAAAAGGCCAAAAACAATTTTTACCGCGTGTAAGTGGCGATGGTCGCCGTCGGATTTGGATTGGACCGTCGAGATCGTCCAGTGGAAGGAGAAATCCGGTGAATCGGGAAACATGTATGTTCCGTAGGTCAAGAGCAATGATGCCGTTTGATTGAATCTAACGGTCAGCATCGTCTCAGTGAGCAGCTTCCTTCCTCGATGAGATCGAGATCTTGCTGTCGAAAGTGGCGTAATTTGAAAATTTTCAGTTTGAACCCCCAAAGTTATGTTTTGGCCATAATGCATGTGAGGTTTTGCATGATACTAATTCAAAACCAATAATCGCCCACGACAGGTAACCCTAGTAGTGGGGCTTTGGAAGGCCTTCCAAGACCTCTTGAATTCAAACCTCCAGTGGTGCATTCCTCATGCGTGAGGATTTTATAATCCTCAAACCTATCATGATCATCTATTTGTCTTATCCGGTACATGTGGTTTGTCCGTACACGTTATTTACGAGCTATTGCGTATGTTCCGAGGAGAAAGTGTCGCAACCACTACCGGTCGAGAGCACTCGGGTTTCAAAAATTTGACGGAAACCATCTGTTAATTTATGAAAGTTCAGGGTTCAAACTGTAATTTTTCAATTTACATTTTCCATTACACTATGATGGTTCGGAAAATAACTATAGTGACACTCTGAAAGTTTAGGGGTTCAAAGTCAAACCATAACATTTCTAATTACATCTTCTCGACCACTTTACAATGGATATGGTGTGGTATCTATCCGCAGCCAGCAGCTTCAAGTTTGGTTATCTAGTTCTGCATCAATTTCACATGACCCCAATTCGGATGTCAAGTCTCATCTAGAATTGTTGAGATTGCCCGATACCTCAGTTGAGAACAATCGGTAAAAGAAGAAACCAAAAACTGCATTCTTATGGTCTACTGGCATCAGATTGAATTGAGTAAAAGATATCTGTACGAATGTAACATGAAATCAAGCTTAATCTTGCTAACTCAGACACTGACAAGAGCAAACTCAGGCACAAGGAAGAAAGAAAAACGCTAAATATATGGCATTTTCTAGTTGATTCAATTGAACACCAGTCTCATTTACAAGAGCAAAGTCCGGCTCAAGGAAGAAAGATAGTGCCAAGGATTCATCCACCGAGCTTTAGACCCGCTTTAGAAGCAAAATCTGTAGAGAAAGGTGAAAGGAACAGAGAGAATCGAGAGAAATTCCATACCTTAGTTATCTCTTCCCCATTCGACTTTTTTGACAGAGAGTGGAACTAATACTGTCAGATTCACAACTCTCACTCAGTTTTTCACCCCAGAACCTGTACAATCTCCTCAGCTCTTGACTGGATGCCTTTCAGATACTCAGTAAGGATTCTTTGCTGGTAAGAGCCTCCTTCCTAATACTCAAAAAAAAAACAGAATTTGAGCACAATGGAAGACAGAAATCGACAGACGAAAAACTATGGACGACTTGAAAAGAAAGCTCACTGTTCGAATCAGGGTCCGTTCAATCCGTTTCTTTATGACAGCATACAGTTCGTCTGGGGAAACTTCACCTTTACCAACGGTCATCCCGTCAATTAACAGCTTGTTCCATTCATCCTCTGGAGCTGCAGAGGTCGATTTCAAAGTATCAGAAAAGAACAAGAGAATGAAGAGAAGATTCTTTCCTTTTCCGACCAGGAAGGGGAAGACAAGAGAAAATCTAGGCAGAGTGTTAAGATATGGAATCCCAACATAGTATTAGCCATCTTCTAACTACAAGAACACTAATTTATCTTGAAACAGTGGCAGGGTTGGAATTTCTGAGCACTCGCATATGAATATAAACTGCAGTCTTTTGGCATTGAAGGACATCCAAATGGCAAGTAGTAAACCAAAAAACCAAACACAAGCAAATCTCTGTACTGAAACACAGGTTCTACCACTAGAAAAGAGAAGCCTCTTCATGGTGAAGCAACTTGTCAAGCACCATTAACTCATATCCATGTTGCCAGGTTTTTCTTAATTTCTGTCTTTAATCAAGAAAATTGCTGCTTTGAAAGCAAAATATTACGATTATTGAAGATATGCCAATTTTATGACGGACAAGTAACCCATGAAGAGTGACTTCAATGCATTTGTTGCTTTACCCCATGGTAATATGCTAACCTTTGATTATGGATTCAAGAAACTGCTCTGCCTTCAATACTTCATTCCCTGCAACCGAAACATAAATAGGAATTAGCTCTTTCCAATAATATAACTAAAATAGAATTCAGCTATTTATTGTTCTGTCCACAAACTTTAAAAAGTACATACAGGCTTAGGAAGAAACCATAAGCGTGACAGAGATTCAATCTTGTTCGATGGAAAGGCATATTCTGTTAAATGTATTTATCAATGACAAAATTGGGCTCCGTATTATCCCAAAAAAAAAAAAAAAACAAAGACAGCAAGTCCATACAATCTTTGCTATAAACTCCTTTTGTCAGTATCTGCTATGGACGAACTATTAGCGAAGTGTTAGCATAGCCCACGTAAATCAAAAGGTTTAATTGCTATACCTTTCTTTGCATAACTGCGTTTTGAGAGAACTGTAGAGGCATAGAGTTGCAGAACTTTCTGTAGCATGGCAACAAGTCCAGGCTTATCCTTATCTTCTTTTGCCTGAAAATAAACGACAATTCTGCTACCAAATTATACATGAGGAACTTGAAGAATCAATACAGTATCTTAAGAAGATCGATTCATGTGAAACCGAACAAGGTAGTGCAGGGACTCCCACTTTATGGGTAATCAAAAAATGCAAGACAACATTAAGTAAATGGACCTTCTAAACAACATAGACGCATGCAGAGGTTTCCTGTGGAAGCTTCTTCAATATAAGTGACTAGGAATGCTTGCTTACCTCAAATTAATATTTGTTTTATAGACTTAATTTTTTGAAGAGTTATATTCAAGGCATTGAATCAGCACAGTGATTCTCTATAGCTTACCAAAGCACCTTCAAGTGAGAAATAGTAGGAATGGCTGTTAGGAAACTCTTCAGTACCATGTTCTGAGGGTATTATTGTGCTTTCATGTGTAGATTCTTATAGAGAAAATAGAATGGATAGTCAAGAAAGGTAGGTAAGCACGGTTTCTCCCATGAATTTTCTCCTCTCATCTTTGTTGAAAATGGCAAAGAAACTTACTTGTCTTAGTTGTGCATTAACCTCTGAAAGGAAACCTTCATCCAATTGCCCTTCTTGCTCCCTTTGAATTATTTCCTGAAGATTAATGAAGAAATAGAACCACAATTCAGCCCATTTAATTGTGAGAGGTGCCCCAGTTTCAATCAATTCTCACAACTGAGTTCCCTCAAAAGAAAATAATAGATCATCTTGCAGAACTGAAAGCTGAGATACATGAAAATCTAAAATCTGCAAAACAGATTACCCTTTTTTCTCTATTCAAGATCCGGTAACCCCATATTTATCCAATTAGTGTCGGGCAAAAAAAGAACAGAAGTTGGAGACAAAAAGGTCAAAAGATATAGTCAACAAAATGGACAGTGGACTTTCACGTCAAGGAGATCAGAAATCATATGCAGCATTAAATCATCTTTTGAATATTAAATTCATCTCATGATAAAAGCAATTAAAGGAAATTAATAAAACAACTCTTACTTTCTCCATCGTTTTAATAGCCCCTGGATCTCTAGGTGGCCAAGGAATCTCTTCCTCTTCATCAACTACAGGCTTTAGTATTCCCTTGAGAACATCAGTAGATGATTCTATCTTTTCCTGCAGAGAAAAAGTTCAACACCCTTTTTTTTTTTTTGGAACTTAAAAGTTTAACAGTTTTTATCAAATGTGCAAGAGAAAAAACAAATAATTGCAATGAGAACAAAGGAATGAAAATAAAGCATATGCTTTTGCATGGACACATGCATGTGGAGGGAAGGAAAATTACATTTGTCTTATGGACAAGCCGATCCACTACGCTCATCACAGAGACAGCCAACTCCTCATAATCTTTCTGAAGAAGGTAAAAATCAGGTCGAACTATTTGGCATTGGTATGAAGAAGAGGAGAAATAGCTTCAACTGAAACACAAACTGAAATATCACAACTAAGCCAAGTCAAAGCAGCACCTTATCATCCTCGGACTTGCATGTGTCAGTTCTTGCAGCCAGTCGAATCCAGAAGCCCTCGTTGAAAGCAAGGATGTTTTCAGCAACAAGTTTCTGAAGCTGCAAAGAGACCAGAAGACAAAACATGAACAATCTCAAATAAATTGCTTATTCTTTACATAGGAAGAAGACTTCCAAGTAAAGGTAGCTATATACTCTGCAGACACTCCAAACAGTACAGTATGAGTAAGCTTATCATTTGGGCATTTTCCACCAAAGTAACAAGAAAGCATAACATAAACTCAGGATATTAAATTACAAGGACACATTAGATACCAAATAGAAAAAAAAAAAAACAATATGGAGAGCTGCAGCATTGTTGGATATTTCCAATTAAATGATGTTCTCAATTAAGAAGATATTCCACTTGGGAACCCACTGTTCTTCTAAAGTGGATAACACATTCATATTTCCATGCGAAACAGTGACCCGGAGCTTTGAGCATTTGACTATTACTTAGTATTTTAAAAAAACGGAGGGGGGGGGGGGGGGGGGGGGGGGGGGGGGGGGGGGGGATGGATAGAAGGTTCCATTCATTAACTTAGAAATAGCAAAATAACATCCACTTACTTCATGTGGAGTCGCATGCCTCAGCAAATCTATCAGTCTATCGACTTCTACTGTCTTTTTGAATGCTTCTTCAGCATCTTGACTGACTGCATAGATCAAAGTTCTCCTGTATTATTAGATTCAAGCATTCCATTTACTGCCAATATCTCCGCACAACAGTTGTCTGAACTGTAAGTACAAGCTTTTTTAACTGATCTGTCACATTAAACGTGAAAAAACATGGACAAACTCATGGGATAAATTTTGGGAATGAAAATACTAGGCACTTGACTCCAGGAACTTCTATCAACATGATGATGCATTAATTTATAATAGCCTGGTGAAATGATACAGGTGTAGCCTTGCCAGAAAAGCAAAACATGGCAAAGGGGGACCAATCATGCTCAGTAATGTTTTAACCTAATTTTTGGAATTTCAAGGACTTTGCAGTTGTCACATCAAATTTCTTAATTTATTTTACCCATTAGCAGTAGAATACAAGTCCGAGTTATCATTGGAGGAAAAGTTTGAGAGCAAGAGAATGCCTTGATAATCATAGTTACAAGTTGACAAAACAGGATGAAAACCACATGCATATCAACCAGGGATTCTTCAGATAATTTTCATGAAGGAGGGGACACCTAATGGCCAATATGCATTCACATGACTTGCATAAGCCTTGAGGAAATCTGTCCCCATAATCACAAAAAAATGGCTTTTTCAATAACTAGTGCCCATGTTATATGCAACTATTTGTTCCAAGCAAACGAAAAAACTGGATGGTAAGTGTATTAGGTTATGTAGCAAATGGAAACATCATCATTCATCAGGTCCCTTTTTTCTCTCCGTGTCTTCTCTTTTTCTTTATTTTCTTTCTTCTTCTCCTTCCTTTTTTATTTTTTGCCTTGTGTGCACCATGTGCAAGTGGAAGCAAATATCATTTATCCTGAACCTGAAGAATCATTTCATACTACAACTTTCTAAGCATTAAAGCAACTACAAACCCGAGCTACAACACACAAGAAAGATCTCTTTATAATTTGAAGAAGTCATGGCAAGTCATCAGCATGAAATCAATTGATCTTCTAACTCAACTTTATTCTTAAGTCCTAAACAGAGAGAATATCCAAGAAGCAGGTCAAAATGCAGCAATTTCCAATTAAATATGTCAGTAAAGTGGTCAGATTGGTTTTCTCAGTAAAAATGTTTCACAATCAACGGCATAACATGTTACCTAATGCATAACGAGGTTTACATTGGGATCATTTCATTAGGTCGGTCTCTCTGTTCTTCGAGAGGCAAATTTGAAACCAATGGTAAGGACAAAGGAAACCATACTGAAATGATAATTTCAGATTGTATTCAATACATCACTTAATATGAGGTCCTACAATATAATATCAAGCCTTCAGCGCCAATGGGCAGAATAAAAGGAAGCCAATAACAGTATTTATGAAGTTAAGCAGACAGGTTATTGACAAACTCAGTCACATTGCCTGAAGAAAATAGCAGTAAATTGCTTCAGACATGTCATACCTTCTGTTTAATTTTGTCCTGCTTAATGGATAAAGTGACTTGACCTTCCCAATCCAACAGAGAGCAGTCTTGCTATGCAGAAAAAGTGAAACCTACAAGAGTGTCATAGCACTATTAGTGTTGACCCACTAGTGACTAGAATGTCAAAACTGAGTGAAAGTTTGACCAATGTGATTGGACTCAGTAACACATAGCGAACCAGAAGCCAATCCTTGTCTAAAAATACTAATTTCTCCATGTACTCTCTTAAGAAACCAGTAGCTCAGAAATGCAGCGATCACTTCCAAACAGATATATTCATCCAAGTGGCGATTAATGAAAAGATTAATCATCCCCAGTTGCATTATCATCTCGCTTGCCTCTATACGGTCACCTCACTGTCTTGTCATGTTCCAATGCAGGTCAACTGTTAGGCTCTTTTGGAGCAATTTTAGCGAATCCATTGCACTCAAATTAGTTATCGAAGCTTCATTTACCAGCAAAACGAAAGTGAATGCTCAAAATTCAACGTATCAATAACAACACAGTAAATTGACTGAAATGACCATTTGACTTGTCTCCGCCAAATGTGTCATATTTTAGTTTCTCTACCATACGACAGGCAAAAAATCCGACTACTGAATAACGTCGGTCCGTTTCTTGAAGCTTGCATAAGCAAAACAGCGCACGAATGATAAGCTGCTCGAGACTCGCTTCATATCGAGCCACGGATGCGGAAACAATTCATCACTGGACATGGGAACGAGCAGGAAGAAGTACCTGTTGGCGAAGCGAGGAGCGGTTGAAGCTGTTGAGAGCCGGACACGGCGCCGGAGCGACGAAGGCGGCCATCTGATGCTTCAGTGGCTAGAGCGGAGGCCACGGATACACACTGTCTACTATATTAAGTGTTAGCCAGTCCTCCTCAGCAAAAGCTTTCCCAGAGGTTGCTCCACGAACTGCATCAATGGCGGATAATGAGGCAGAAAACGGTTGCAGGGAGAACTGAATGGAGGCAAATCAACGAGAAATCCATCTTGTTATCTGCTCTTCTTGTTTAACCGAAGACAAACTGGGCCTCCAATGCTGGGCCCAAGTGTATGGGCTAGTCAGTGGTCTGCCTGATGGGCCACAGAGATGGGCCCATTTTATGGAGAGCCTTTAGAGTAATATGGGCCTTGGGCTGGGCTTTAGCAAACTCTTGGCAGGTCCGTATCTAAAATGGAAGACAAGAAAAATAGAAGTGGGGTGTTCCGAGAATCGAACTCGGGACCTCTCGCACCCGAAGCGAGAATCATACCACTAGACCAAACACCCGGTTGCTAGCCTGTTTACCGCAAAGCTAACTAGCCGTTTTCATATGAGCGGTTGACTGGAACAAAGGACGAGGTTTGAGCTCGAACGCGAACAGGGATGGATTTAAGTGGGCCCACAGGAGTGCAATCGCCACCCTTGAACTCGATAAAACCTATAAAAATCTACATATATCTTACTAATTTTATTCATGCTTTTATTAAGTTACATTATTTCGCTTCTTGAAATTTAACATTTCCTCCGTGTTGAGTTTTGTCCTATTTAGGCTGATTTTCTAGATCCGTTTCTGAACTCCCATGAGGTAGAAAGGAGGAGCTCGCATCGTGCGCGCCCACGGCTTGGGGAAGAAGCTCAAGTTTTAGTTGGTGAGCAAGTCAGTCCTCTGACCCTGAAAGGCTAAGCCGACGGATCTTCTTGAGGTAGGAGCTCGTTATGTTCCTTCCCGCTCTCCTCTGTGAACAGAGTCGAGCGTAGCAATCACTGGCACAGTTGAGACAACATTAACGACCCATCGAAGGCGTTGGTGGACGGATCATGGATATCACCTAGCTAAGAGTGTCGTCTCTTTCACTGTCTCGATGTAAATGGATTTAAAAAGAGCTCATCAATCCATCGGCTCTTCTTAATGTGATTGCTGTAACTGGAACCTTTCAATCGTCACGGTATCCTTCTTCATTCCTCGGAGTATTCTGTACCGTTCTTGGTCATGAGTTGCATACTACCCAACTTCGAGGATTCACAAGGGGCTTCTTTCGATTACTCCTGCTCGATATGGATCAGTGGAGGAATATGAGGTCTTGTAGTTTCGGTTCTTTTTGCCAACCATCCGGAAGTTCTTGCACGGTCCATCCCTTGATCAAAAGTAGCTCGACTGGTGCATTAGAGTTTTCCAGGAAACCGGTCTTAAGACCAGCTTCCATAACAAGTTATCTCTATCAACAACTTCACTGTATCGTTACCGTCTTCTCAACAGTGCCGGTTCTATCTTCAACTCTATTCACAGAGAGGATCGAGAAGGAACAGGACGGCAAGTTCTTACATTAAGAAGCTCATTGGATTAAGGGGGTCTTGATGAAAGAAGCTCCACCGTCATCACCGGACTGAATTGCCCACCGGCTAAAACTTGAGCTTCTTCACCAAGCTTGGTGAACCAAGCAGACAATACATCAAATGCATGCGTTCCTAGCTGCACAAAGGCAACCTTCTTGGCTGTCTTGTAATCTTTGATAATCGAGGCTTAGGCTCGTATTTAATCCATTTCCATTTATCAGCAGAAGCAGAAGACTTCAAGCACCAGGCAGTTACAGTTAATATTTACTCGTATTACTTCCTTGTATAGATCAAGATACACACCGTACCATTCCGTGAGAGCAACATGATGCAGTTAACCAGCCCAGGTGCTCACTGATTTGGTAATCACATGGTTAATCTATAAGATAGTAAAAGAAATGAGAAATCACTGTGGATTTGCCGCTCTCGCATGCCTTGTCATGACAAGTTCCTAAGACCAACCAGGGCATAGACATAGCAGGTCATGCGAACTTGACTCCCGGGATTGCCCAGGATTCACACTGCCTTCTCTTCAAGGCGCACCGAATCTTTCCTCTGGAAAAATCCACTCTCACAAGGAGTATCTCACCTTATAACATTGATAGGGTCATCTTGCCATCAGATGATAAAAGTACAATGTCAAGCAAGAAGATCATAAATGTACCCAGGAGGTGCATTTCGTTGGGAGGTAATAACCTTATAGATGCTCTGCCATCTGTCCCCGGAGAAAAAAATTAATGATGAACATAACATATGATAAACACTTCAGCTCATGAACACCAAAATTTGTTTATTGCATCATGGGCAATGGAAGTAAGGGGGCTTCCCTTCTGGTTCACTGACTACTATCATTGGAAGATTCAGAACAAAGAGAAAATCGGGGGAACACCGATGGCCAGGTATAGAGACTCCTGATCAATTGAAAGCCTTTTTACTTGGGCCGCCTTCGGTAAGGATAGAGAATGTCATCAATCGTCTCCTTGATGTAGTTGCCGACCTTATTCGCGTTCTTTGCAACACCAGAAGCAACAATGCCAGCATTTCTCATAAATCTGCAACATGGTATGATAATGCAGATCCTCAAGATCTCAGTTTTTCTAATGAGATTTTTCTTCTTTCCTTTTTCATGTAAACAAGGATATGGTACTCTCGTTTATTTAGAACAGAAGCAGAAGATGTACTGAGAAAAGGAACATGCCTGCTCAGATAGTCATCTGCAGTAGGACTAGACGGTTTATGAGTTCGTCGTTGAGGAAAGGCATGGCCATCTGCAGCAAAGAAGGAAGGCCATGGCATAATAAGGGATTAGCAAATCATAGGATCTTAACTTCAAGCTGAGATACAGAGGGTTTGGTATTCTGCCATTATCATGTTAAAGAGCATCAAATGGGGAAAAGATCTGTTATAAGCTCCAATTTAAAATAAATATGGTACTAAAAGCAATAGTAAGGTACTTGAAAACTGCTAGCATAGTTGCACAATTATAGCCTGCCTAACGAAAGTATTGGTTGTCACCTTTGAAGATGAAAGGATTGGTTGCCACCTTTGAAGTGCTCTCTTTAAATTTTCCCCTTTATAATGCTAAAATTATTTCTCAAATTATATCCGGAGAAGACAATTAAGATAAGAAACCTCATAAAATAGAAACTCAAAGCAATGGGAAAGGAAACCGCTAAAAAAAACAGAGTAAAGCAGGGAAATGAATAGTGAGAGAGTGCTTGTTTTACACTTGATCAAGAAGGGCAAGGGAAAACAACAGTCAAAGTGTTGTCATTACTGAACTCGGGAAGAAAGCATATGAAATTGGAAGATAAATTCAAAGCTACTGAGGCACACACACAGTACAAGGGTAAGAAAGGGACGATATACACAGGCAATGCTGTCAAGCAAGAAAGAGAACCTCCTCCCAGAACAAAGTACCGTACCTTCATTTTTATGAGCATGTTGGTGAACCTGAGGAGCAGGTGTAGTCCTTTTATCCAGCAACACCTGAAACAGAAGGCCCATTTTAATATTTGACTGTAAAGGAAAATTCAGTATGATGTTTCATCTTTGGGAGAGAAAGCATGCTCAAAATAGAGCAACCACATTAGCTGGTGATGATTTGATATTGGGCAGAAGACTTAATTCCAGAGAGCAAATGGCATATCTAATCACAATCTGATAAAAAAAAGGACCCCACTAATTATTTAAAAAGTATAGATGTAAATCGCAACAGCCATATCTTACTCCCAGTCAGACTAACATAACAGCAAAGCAACTCCATATAGGCTTAGGTTAGAATTCGCTGCTCATCGAGCAAAAGAAATATTTCTAGTTTTATACCTGAGATAGCACGGCACTTGTGAGGGTGGATGACTCACACAACGAAATACAAAAACAAGGCAGCAAATAAAGAAGCCAAGACTCAAGAATTGATACCTCAAGACCAACACAGAAGGGAAGCTCTGCCTGTTTTTTCTGTGGATCGGAAGATTGCCCATTTTTCTCCAGGAAGACAGAATAACCGATACAAGCATACCTAAAGTCTGTCAGAGTACGTCCTTCTTTAGAAGCTTCCAATTCAGTCTCTCCAACAACATATCTTGGAACTGTTCAGAAAACTTGGAGATTAGCACAAGGTCACCCCATATTGGATTATTAGCTCTGGAATCTACAAGCTATATAAGTAAAACAGTTACATGTGTTTCTTTATATCTCAGAATTTAAACCATTAACAAAAATCCCAAAACTCCAATATCAGGATGTAAATTAGTATTCTTTCAATCAGCATTATTATGGAGTCCATAATGCTAGCTTCACCAGAAAATTACAGGATGTTGAATGCTGACAAGTATTTAATAAACCAATAAGAGCAAATAGCAGCTATAATTCGGTCCTTTAGCCAATTCAGAATATATGGACTAATCTTCTATGTCAAGCATCTCGTAAAAAGACAAGAAAGTAAAGCTTATAACATATAAAAGACCGGAGAAAATTTTGGTGTTAAGAACAATGAGTTTGACTCAACTTCTTGAAAACAAAATAAAATGGACAAGTATGTCCAAAAGTTACAGAACATTGCATAAAGCAAACATATTTCCGCCGCATCTTTAAAGAATGCGCATGATCAGCATACGAAGTGAAGCAAGACAAGTCCAAAGACAAATATGTAACAGATATCCCTGAACGAATAATTCACCTATAAACTAAATTTACCATAAAAGAAACAAAATTCAACACAAACGCTCCAACATTATAAGCAGCTCCAATATCAAAGAAGAGCCAATGCGCAAGCGAATATCCTACAGTGAGGGGAGAGAAGAACCCAAACAGATGTGACTGGATTCTTCACCCCTCCTCTCAAACTATCATGAACAACTAGCATTTGCCCAGCCTTTTATGAGTCAGAAACATATGCGTGAAATGTGAATAAAGCAGGCATCAACCACCACAAGCCTATGCACAGAAGCATTCATACTTCGTTAATTAACTCAATAGCCTCACTAGATTCAATTACATTATCAAACATTTAGACCAAACATGTAGAGGGGCAGGCGATTGTTTTAGTCTTCTGGGAAAATGGTACTCCAGACATATAGCGTTGTAGATAAAGAGGACCATCAACACGTCCAATTAATGCCCCACATCTTGGCCAGTGATTTGACGTTAATGCACACACGAATTTTCAAAACCAACGCTTTCCACTTCCAAATTCCTAAACAGGCCAACACGGAACACATAAACCGAAACAGGCGGCACGCGGACGGGAGATCAAAGAGGTGACCTTGCTGAAGGGATCGGGAGATGCCAACGCAAGTGGGTCGCTGAGATTTGGACTTCTGAACGGAGGAGTAGTAGAGGCAACCCTTGCAAGACTTGCCCTTGTATCCTCCATCGGGTCCGGCAGGGCTGCTGGGATTAGGGTTTCGAGGCGGAGGCGGAGGCGGAGGCAGCGACGGAGCGGCTTCTTCAGCTCTATCGCTCTGCAATTTCAGCTCGTCTTCAGCTCCCATTTTCCCTGCACCGATCCCTCAAAATTCACTCTCTCTCTATTTACGAAATCGCTGTGCCAACACCACAGGGAAATCCTCGAAGAACCGACTCTGCATCTCCCTGCCTGCGCCGCGGCTGCGTCACCAGACGAACGAACCCACACAACAAATGAAAGCAAAGCTGATTGACCGGAGGGAGCTGGAATTTGGAATTGCACTTCCCCGGAATTTCATTCATTTTATCATTCCATAAAAACCTTTTATATGAATAAATAAATGGTGATAATGAAAAGGGTAATCCTGACAATATACTGTTTTTACTATTTGAAGTGTCCATATTATTATATTTTGAATTGTAGTTGAGATGTGAGATTATTATATAATAAATATTAAATTGATTGTAAAATTTAATAAATATAGCTAAGATACTTCTAAAGTTACAATTAAAAAATTCACAATGTAAAATTTTAACTCCCATAGATAATTTTACTATCAATACAACCAACGCTTCGCACGGTAAGTGTCGTCAAGTATAAAAGCGAATGTTAAAATTAATGATACACATAAGAAAGTGGCCTATCAGTTAAACGAATGACTCATTATCTTGAGATTGAACAAAACAGTCTGATCTACTTTGATGAATTCGACGTCCCGCCTCTTGAGATTAGAAAGACAGTGGAAGCAATGTCTCCAAGACGATGATTATGAACAACGGAAGAAAAAAATGAGAGGGGGAGAGAGAGGAGAACTTGTGAGTATGGGGAGAGTGGTGTGTAGTGAAGAACGTATAAGTGAGAATATTAAGAAAGTAAAATATAAACTATATTCTTATAAAGTGATTATTAATTTAATTTAATTTGAGGGTACTTTTGAAAAGGGAAAAAGACATAACTGCACATTGGTAATTTAATAGGGCAAAACAAGATTATTCCAAAACAAATGAGCCCTAAGTTTAATCAAAGTCATTTTTCAAAATAATATTAGTAATGAATGTATTTATGGTCTCTCGCCTTTGTTCAATCACTATGTGAATAAGAAATTGAAAACCCTAATCTACTGGGGATAACTATTATCATGTGTTTTTCACTCGTTTTATTCTCCCGTACTGAATTGACTCCGGATTGCAAGGATTGTGAACACTACCACTACTACATGCATCAAGAAGATTCGCAGAATCATAGGAGACAAATGATAAAGACCCCCTACCTACCTTACCTTCGAACAACATCAACTGTACAGAATTAAACCGAATTGTGGATATTATTCTATTCTCTCTCTCTCTCACTGATGAGTTAAAAGTGAACTGATTTTAGCTGTGTCAAACACAAAGGGAACTAGCCTTTCTCAAGCGTGCCTGTAATTGCATGATGCCCCCTTCTTGCAGTGCCCATTCTCCCGGAAGAACCGGCACCATCCCGCCATCCTCGACGGCCCTCCTCCCCCTCCTCCTCCACCGCCGCCGCTACCAAAGGAATACTGCCTATTCCACTGCACATTCCTCTGGGACCCGTCTCCGTTCTGATTACCTGGCCCTGGCGTAGCCCATGTAGATGGGTTAGAAGCTGCAGGTGCCGGCGCTTGCCCCTGAGCGATGAAACCCGGGTTAGGATTTCCGGAAGGGGCCCAACCCATGTGGGTTGGGTTAACCGGAGCTTGAACCTGCCTCTGGGCTTGCCAGGCAGGGTTCCCAGCAGGTGCACCTTGAGCTTGGCCAACCCAATTCATGCTGCCATTTCCAGGCATTGGGGCCGGTGGTGCCGTCCAGCCCGCACTGCCCTGCATTTGAGTCCAACCTGTGTTCTGAGTCGTTGCACCGTAGTTGTTGCCAGCATTGTTGCTGTTATTATTACTGTTCCCGAAAGGCCAGTTCATGTTGGGGAGAGCAGGGGACTGGGCATTTGGCTGATTGTTTGCACCCGAGGCCTGCCAGGCATTAGCAGATCCAGAGGCACCGTATGTAGCAAAACTCTGGACAGAAGAAGGCATAGCTCCACCACTGGTGGCAGCCCACTGGCCCTGCACTTGAGCCGGTGCAGGCACCTTCACGGTCTCCACCTCTGGCTTATGGGCTGATGACAGTGCCGCCGCTTCCGCCTGAACAGAATTACTCTGGTTTTGATTCCTCACGACAGCCTGAACCAAATTATGAAGGCTCGCTGCTTGGTTAGAATATACGTCCCCGGGAACTGTTGCTTGAGAGTGCAACTGAGTAGGAGCACTGATGGAAGAATCGGGCCTCTGACCACCCTGGCTTAAACTGTGAGAAGCATTAGAAGCCAACATGGGAGCCTGTGCCCCCACGCTGCCTGCTGAGAATACGCCCGTGCTGTTCGTCTGGGAAGCCATAGTTTGGCCAGGCATAGGAATAGGAGTCATCGCTTGGCCTGGTGTAGGAGAGGGAAGGTTTGTGCCAGAACCGGAAGAACCCCTTCCACTACCAGAATATTTCGGAACCTCAACTGAAGATAAAGCAGGTTTGCCCATCAAAGCCCCCAGATTCTGCTCCAAATTAGAGTGAGACGGCGGATCTCTGTGGAACTTCCCATTCAGTGCATCTGTTAGAAGTATCGAGTCTTCCTGCCCCTCGGTAGTCCTCCAGATTCTCAAATCAACGGGGAAGTACCCTGTGTTGTTCCACTTGCGAAGCTGCACCATCGAGAATGGCCCTTGGATCTTCCCTGCTGGATCCTGGTAATGCCACATCTTTTCAGACTCGTTGACCTTTGGAGCAGACTGTGGAGCCATAGTAGGTCGAGTCTCGGGAACAGCAGCATTGCTAATGGTCCTACTAGCACCAGCCTCAGGAGTGGAAGAAGAGATGTGCACGTTCATGTTATCCCGACTGCTCAGTTGATAGGGAGTCTCGCGTTCTTTTACCCTACTCCACGAGGAGCTCTCGTTCACAATCTCTGCACCGTAGTCATCTCTAGCTGAGACAAGGCCTTTGCCAGAGAGGTTCCTACTCAACTCTCGGCTTGGAGTCATCGGAGTGGTCCTAGGGCCACTGCTCCAGGAATCATAAGAAGTGGGCCCACCACCTTTCTGGGGAGAGATTGGCTCCCTTCCTCTGAAGCTAGGAGTACCTCTCGCCCCTCTCATGTAGTTTTCTGTAGCAAAAAAGTACGAAATTGTCACGATCCACTTGGGATCAGCTGTTGCAGGAAATGGAGTCGGTTCTGGTATATGTAAATGAACTAATCTGTCTGAACTATGTAGAAGTTCAACTGGATTTAACTGAAAAATGTACTCTCATCTAATAGGAACTTCACTGCAATGGCAAGATGTAAAATATGTATTAATTAGTTGATTTTTCTCTGTGAACTTTGGAGGAAGCCAGCTTCCAAAATAGATAGAGACTGCTTAAGGCAGACTACTACTATTTTTAACCTTATTTCAATGCCAACGTAAAATATTCTTTTTTAATCTGTTCTTGCAAGTTGTTATTTAAGGCACAAGATAACGGAAAATCTCAAAACAGGTAAAAGTGTTAGGTTAAGCTTCAAACATGAAGGTTAGATATCAAGGAGTACCTGGTCGTTTATCATCTGCTTCGACTTCATCTTCTTCAGATTCATAGGAAGGATCCATCTTTGGGTCAGCATGGATCTCAGGAATCTCCTCGAGCCTGCGCTGACGCTCCTCGGGCGTCTTCAGTAGCTGCAGTTTTTCTACACATTCTCTAAGCGTGGATTGAGGGTCAAGGATCGCTTAGGTATCATGTATAAAAGCAGCGGGCATGTTGCAATCCAATGAAGATGAAACAGGATGTTTGCAAATATCAAACAAGCAGAATGGTATCAGCTTGTGAACACAGCTGAACTAAAGAATCATAGTCTGGGCTATAAGCATGAAAACAACTGGAAAAACACGAACAGAAGCATGCAGCATGGACGTATTTTCCTGGCAAATGAATTAACTGACCATTAATTCCATGTCAATAGGAAATCACTGCAGCCTGAGCCGGCCATCTTCAATCCCCGCAAGGATAAGAAGTCCAAATTATCACTATAAAAATGATCATCATAAACTGAAAATTAAAGTTTAATTCTCCCTTAAGACAATAAAATGAACCTCTTCTATCAATCCTCCCTCCAGCTTCAACACTCAACAACTGAACCCCAGATGAAGTGATCGTGCTGTCTCAAATTCTTCAAGCATGAACACTCACTCCCATTCAGAAGATGACAATCTGGTGCCATACAACAACAAGCATGCATCCAAAAAGCTTGAAGAAGCCCCCAGAGGGTTTACAACAGAAGGAAAGCCTATAAGCATCTCTGGATCATAACTGTTTCAATTTTGTGAGATGGTAGTGTTTCCTCTTTGAAACACCTGGACAATCATGAAAATTTTCCCATAGTAATTTTTCTATGCATATTTCCAACCTCACCTACCAATCATCTTCTACAACACAGTGTCTTTATCTACGAAATTGAGTTCGATCGGTACTTTCGCTTTAGAATTATGAAACATATGAACAGAAACCAAAGCCAAAAGACAATCTTCAGCTAAGAAGTCTATGCTGAGATCGTGCATCCACTAGCCTCCGTAACAATCCTTCTTTGAAACAAACCCCAAGTCTTCAATTACACCAGCTTTCAGCGCAAAAACAAAGTTCTGTCAACAGTATGTTTCATATACTCTTCTTCCTTGAGACTTCTGAAACAAGACCGGTTTGACAATAATAAAGAATAGCTACTACTACCCAAGGGCACTACACATAAAAGTAGCGGTAGAATCAAAGAAGTTAACCCCAGTCAGAGACAACCACTAGACACGTCACAATCCTAAAGGTTCAGTTATGTATCCATTAGAAAACATACCTTCCCAACCTATTGTTTCTACTCATGCATTAACACATTAACCAATGTCCTCTTTGACAGCAGAAACCTGGCCATAGTCCCAACTGCGACAAATACGTTGAAAATGCACATACACCTAAAAGTGGGAAAATGGTCCATTTGGCTGTATCAACTATTAACTTTTCTAGTTGATTTTCCCGATTGCCACAGTAGTTGGCTTCAAGCCACCAAATTACCGGAAAAGGGAAAATTCTTAGAAGCAATAAAGCAATGGATGCAAGGAACTGCTAGATGTCAATAGATAGGAGCAACAATAAGGCTCGTGCAAGGATATTCTTTTCTACGGCCCATATCACTCGCTCGATCACGAAGATGACTGAGTCGAACTGTCTCTGCTTCCAACCACTGCACGTAGATAAAGCCATTCCATGAATGTAAGATAATGGTATAACATTTCAAGGAGCTGAATAGTTGTAACGAGGGAGTTAAGCAATTATAATGAAAGATGCCTATAGGGAAATGGCAAAACAGACTTCGAAGCTGCAGCCTATTCTAATCTGTGAACAATGAACAGCATATCTGATGAATAAAATGCCAAGTGTCAAATAAAATGTATCAGCTAAATCACATTAGTGGAATCATCCAAATTATATGTATTAGAAAAATAAAACGAATATGAAAAGCTGAAAGACTCAGTCATTTATGTTCCATTTCTTCACATCAGGAGGGATAGGGCATCTACATCAGATATTAAACAGCAGTATATTTCTATCACCAAGAAAGCAACAGAAAGAACATTCCTTAATTTGTAAAAAAACTGCACTTGTAGAAACGGATGAATGGCCAAATCTTCTAGCAAGAGGATTACATTATCTTATCAATAATAACCCTTTTCCATATGAAACCACATTACAATCTATCCTGCTTTAAAGTGCGATAAATGAGATTCAACAAACAGTGCTCCAGAATTCAGCCAAGAAGAGCTGCCTAAGGATCCTAACAAAATTCAATTTGCGAGCTACAGGTTCTTGTATTCCAAGTGGGCCTGACACAGGCAACTGATGTATGCCGGAACTAGCATTATCCACTCCAAATTGAGTTCCCACGGTTGCTTCTAGAGAAAGGCAGAGAAAGGCAGGGATGGTTCTACTGGTTCTACATTAACTGAGTATTGCTAATTTATGGGTGGGCCCAATCAAGTCATCGTACACTGACATGATTGCGATCAGCAGAAAGAGTGACTCTAACACAACTATCACTTAGCAAATGATATTTCAGTAAGTCAAGCCTAGCAAAATATCATAACCACTAAATTCAATTCAAGAATCATAAACTGTGCAGAAGTGGTAGTCCTATCTCCTGCTAGCATCAAAGATAGAATTCCACCTTGAGAAAATAATTGAATTTCTTTACCAGAAGAACACTTAGAACACCAGATAACTATAGCCAGCACAAGAGGATTATTGACCTTTTCTTTACAGAACACTAACTAGTATTTATTTATTTCACATATAATTATTGGCAACAGCTAGGGTTCTGCATTTGTCTTACCGAAGTAAGAGAATAAGGCTCAATGTCCATAAAATAGCATATTAGCAACCCCATTAAGAAGAGTCTAGATGATAATTTATTTCAGTAGATATGATGACACATCCAAGTTCCACTTAGCAAGAAAAGTAAACTTTTTTTTTTTGGCTGAATACCGAGAAAAGTAAGCTTATTCACTTGCTCGGATGAACTCCCAATAAAAATAACCTTTTTGGAGCATATAATCCAAGCTCACATATCTTTGGTATTTTTTCACTTTCATGGACAAAAAAGCAATCGAACGACTGAATTGTCAAAACAGTTATCAGTCTACAAAAGATGATACTGGGACAAAACATTTAACTTTTAAGCCTTAAGAATTTTAAGATAAATTTGATTTATATAATTACTCATTTTCCAGAAGTTTTAATACCCATATCATTTTCTTTCATTACATTGGCTTCTCTTACACAAATTTCGGTCGGCGACAGAATCTGCAATGAGCTTAATCCTAAACTGAACAATGGATCTATTTATGACAAATTCAATCCTTCTAAGGTTTACCTCTTTATTAATTGTTAATTTTATTTAATAAAACAGTAATCTAATTTAGCACCAGCTGAATGGGAAGAAAACAGCAGCACTTCCACCACGTCAGTTTCAACATAGCA
The DNA here is from genome assembly GCA_037672795.1 of Lagerstroemia speciosa. Classification (NCBI taxonomy): domain Eukaryota; kingdom Viridiplantae; phylum Streptophyta; class Magnoliopsida; order Myrtales; family Lythraceae; genus Lagerstroemia; species Lagerstroemia speciosa. The sequence goes on along the minus strand of CM075287.1, from coordinate 3,821,342 downwards.
AGATGACAGCGTGAAATGCTAACAAAAATTGCCTCTAGCAAAGGACAGGAAAATTACATCTTTGACTCTCACTGCTTGCAGTGCCATGGCTTTTTCCAAAATGTTGCCCTGCAGAAAACCGTATATATTGTTCAGGAAGAGAAGTAATCCTAACAAAGGGAACAAACATCTTGTGCAGAAACATTACCACAGTCAATCGGTTGATAAGCCCACATTTGATGCTTTGCCTTAGGCGCTTACATTCATCCTAGCACAATGGAAAAACGTATATTAATGTTACATAACCAGTAAACAGAATTTCACCAATGGATCAACACTGTAATTTTCCATTAGGGCAATCAGAGCCAAAGAAAAGCCATTAAACCATTAGATTGAATTTTAATAGAGATGAAGTTAACGAAAAACCAGGATTAGGAATCCTTCACCATGAAATGACTCACTTTCAAAGGAATTGTCTATCCAATACAATAGGCTCAAAATGTCATTTGCTGTCTCAATGTAGATAAAATGAAATGCACATCCAACCCACAGCCATCTATAGGATCTGCAAATCAGGTTCGATTACCTCAGTGAACTCTTGGTTAGAGATTATATCAATAGAAATAATCTCAGTCTTGTTCAAATTTAATATCTCCAAAAGAAAATCAGTCATCCTCTTCCCGACTTTATATTGCTCAGTAGCTTTACTTGTACCTACATTTGCAATCATCCAGGAAAAAAAAATTGAAAAGCTTGTTAGCAGTTCTCCTCAAGTTTTTTTTTTTTTTTTGGAGAATTGTTCTCCTCAAGTTATAGACCACAAAAGCATGGAAAAGGGCCAATATCTTACCAACTACAGGAACAAGTCTGTAAAGATCTTGCTTTTGATTGCTGCCAGAAATTCTTATTCTCACAAACGAGCCAACTACTTTGTCATGAAATGTTTCAGCATCTTCAATAAGATCCTCCAACAGATTACGGCGTAAATAAACTAAGTTAATATTGTGAGTATCAATGGCAGCATAATCATCCTGGTTTGATTGAGGTTCTCTATGATCACCCTTTTTACGTGCCTTACGTCTCCTGTCTCTACCAGCCTTTTGTGACAGATCAAAATTCACATCTACCTCTGACTGATTAGCATCAGCATCAACCTCAGTGCCTTGAAGATCATCCGTATCATCTTTCATAAAATAATGAGATTCAAGAAGCTTTAACATCTCAAAATGCCCGACTCGGGGTTTGCCAAACAGATTTTGAAGCCTTTGATCACAAATTATTTGACTTTTGCGCTTGGGATCACGGAGTTTGTTTCTTTTAATATATTCCAGCAATAGCGCCTGTACATCATATTGCGAGAGAATCGATCTGTCGCCATTTCTCATGTGCATAACAAACTCCACAAGTTCTTTTGATGCCCAGTCCGAATTATCATCAAAAGAAGCCTTTCCAGAACCAACTAGATCTGATCTAACTGGCAAGTCACTTCCTATGGTATGGGATTTTGCCCGTCTCTTAGACTGTCTTCTTTTGGGGACAGTTACTCCTGTGTCCCTACCAGAATTCTCGGAATCACCGTGGACCTCAAATGATTCTTGTTTCCCCACAAGTCCCTCTGATCCTTTCAACAAATTTGAAGCCCTTGTGAGTTCCTCTTTAGTTAGAGATAAACTTGCTTTCAGATTCATGTAGTAATCCTTGAATAGATACTCCCAGCTGCTTTTGTCATCAAAATCTACTTGGCCCTGCAAATTTACAAAGAAATAAAACCTAAGGCAAGCCGAACTGTTAAACAAGTAAACAAGAACCCATAGCACATCACAAAGACAAGAATCCATCGAATTTATATAAAAATTAATCAAAGATAGAATGAAAGGAACATATTAACTTTGCCATTCTTCACTGTCCTAACAAGCACGTTTGTCATAAGAGCAAGAAAAAGCAAACAAACGGATTTTCCACTTAAGGAATCATGACAATGAAACCAAATAGAATGAGCTCATACCATGTCATCACCTCCCTTCAGATCATCTTCAATCATCGTAATTGTTTTCATGCATGTTCGGCAAAATCCTTTATTTTTTCTGATGCAAGCAATGGAGCCATCTCTAATGCAAGTCTTGCATAGGGAATATGTACATGTGTAGCACATGTAGGAAGCATTCTTTCCACAGTTGCTGCAAAGGTGCCAACCTGAATCCATGAGATAACCAAATTAAATTATGCTCCGCTGTAAAATTAGCAACAAGCCTATTTATTTGAAAAGCTGATCTTATCTTAATTAGAAATCAAATAAGAATGGCAACTTGGATTAAAAAAATGAAAACTTAGGAAATCAGTCTATGAGTACCAACATAAGAGGCATCGGGTCCGAGCAACAACTAACAGGTAAATACTATGCTTCAACTTCCTTTCCACAGATAAAGTTTATCAGTTCAAATATCTTTATTTTTCTTTCCCTTTTCCACGCAGTTATTTACTGTTCATTTTTGCTCCCAGATAATGGCAGGACAGGAGCTATGCAAATGACCATGTGCAACACTTCAAGTGGCTAAGGACCCAATTTTAAGCCCTATTTTCAAGTAGTAAATCCAACACCGCCATCTAACAAGAATTATACCATTAACTTACCGCAGTTCCATTGCCCTTTAGTACGAAAGAAAGCCTCATCACGGTTTACGCATGAAGGATGATATGCCTTTGGGCATCCCCTGAGTATTAAAAAAGAATGACTATAATGAATCAGAAAGCTCAATCCTAAAATGCAGCTTTCAGGTGGAATTATTGAATTACATAACCGTAAGCAGTCTCACCTGCGATCACAGAGTACAAGGTCACCCCCGTCGAAGCAAACGAAACATACATCTTCTTCCATCTTCTTCCGCAAGGAAATCCTAGGAGTGCTGGCTTTAGTGCCTCTCCCCCGCTTCCTCTTCATGCTTGCACCACTTCTACTCACTTCCTCATCCTTCTCCACCTCCTCCATTGCATCAGTCTCTTCCGTAGCACATGCATCCTCATGGAGAACTTCCATATCCTCAGCTTCTTCTGCCTCTGCCTCCTCCATCATGTCCTCATCAACCTCCTTGTTATCCGTATCAGCCTCATCCACCTCATCATCCTCCTGTGCCTCGTCATCACCAACCACCATATTATCGTCAGTCTTCTTCATTTCTACCTCTAGCATGTCATCATCAACATTTCTGTTATCCCAAGCAGACTCCTCAGCCTCTGCCACCATATCATCCTCAGCATTCTTCATTTCCACCCCCGCCATGTCAATAGCTGTTGAGTCCTCCACGGCACCAGCAGTATCTGTGCTTTCATCCACCACGCCTGCAGCTTCTTTCACAGCCAATGCTCCGCCCTCTTCAGCCTCTGATTGAACAGCATTAATTTCTTTGGCTGCCTCCACCCTTTGATTCAGTTCATCATCTACTGCTGCCTGGGATACATCGTCAACAGCCTCTGCCCCATCTCCGTCAGCCTTCCCATTGACAATTTCCTCTTTGCCAGCCACCTCTTCTAATTGTTGAGTTCCCTCTAACTCCGTTTCCTCTGCCACAGCCTCGCCGTAGCTTTTTCCCTCCTCTATATGACTCAGTCTGATGTCCTCTTCCACAAGCTTATTAGCTACACCATGAGTCCCCTTACCAGTCTCTTCCACCACCACCTTAATGTCTTCCACCGCATCAGCAGTTGAAGTAATGGCCACTTTTTCCATATCCTTTTCATCTGCCTTTGCCATAGCCTCACTTTGTCTTTCTACCTCCTCCAAATGATCCACTCCAATACCATCTTCCACGACCTTATCAGCTACATCACCAGTCTTCCTACCAGTCTCTTCGACCACCACCTGACTTTCTTCAACAGCAACATTAATTGGAGTGATGGCCTTTTCTTCCATTCGCTTTTCATCCGCCTCTTCCACTCCACTGACCTCCATCTCCTTCAGTCCATCACCAGCAGATTCATCCACGGTCACATCTGCAGCTGTCTCGCTCTCCTCTCCGCCAACTACATTGTAACCATCAATCTGAGCCACCGAAGCCGCTTCCACAGCCGACCCTCTCTCATCTACCACATCATCATCCAGTCTGCTTCCGGCACATGCTGCACTTTCGTCACCATCAATCTGAGCCACAGGCGCTGGAGACTGCACCTGCGGAGAAGAAGCTGCTGCCACAACCGGCCCTCTCTCATCTACCACACCATCATCTCCTCCACCTCTGGCATATGCTGCACTTTCGCCACCATCAATCTGAACCACACGCACCGGAGACTGCACCGGAGAAGTAGTCGAAGCCGCTGCAACAACCGCTCCTCCACCTCCTGCACATGCTGCCCTTTCCCCCTCTCTGTCAGTACTAACCAGTATCGCAGACTCTTCCATAAAAGCAGCCGAATCGCTCCCCTCACACACCAATCTAACTTCAGCTCCAGCGCTTCCAACACCACCCTCTCCAGTTACCTCCTCCTCCAGACGAGGCAAACGCTCCTCAAACACATTGCGCAGCGGCTCCTCCGGTTGAACAGTCTCAGTCCCGGATTGCGCACCAGTCCGCCCAAGCTCCTGCGGAGGCAAGTTAGGGGTGGCAGAACCCTCCGGCTCCAGGAGAGGAGACTCCGGCGAGGTCCGGGAAGCGTCCTGCTCCTCGGCTTCCATGAGATTTTAATCGGAATCACAAGTTGGAAGACAGCAGAAGATTAAACCCTAGTTTTCTAATCCCTAATCGTAGAGAAGGAGAAGCCGAGTTCTGCTGTTTTGTGTTCTCTATTTGCCCCTTTTTTAAATCTGAAGGGAGATAAATATTTCTACAGAAAAATGGGTTTAATCGATATTTATATATTTTTAAAAAATATGTTTACGTCAGCATCTCTCCAAGGAGAAAGTCTTGAGACAGTGACGTGGCATTTCTAATTTCTATATAGAAAAAAGTATTAATATAAAATTTTTTGGATAATAGAGAATATTGTTTATTTTTCTATAATTCGATGAAATAACAGTATTTTCTTTCACGTAGAAATACGTTTTCCCCTCTATGGGTAGCAATGTCCAACGAGAAATTAACGATAATGCCGTACATTATCAAAAAAAATTCCACAAATATTATTTCTTAAAAATTATTTTTTAATTGACAAAAAAAATAAAAGTTAAATACTAAAATAAAAATTTTATTTTAACTTAAAATCACATCTCAAAAATACAACCCCTTCTTAAAATTGAAATCACGTGCTGAATATATAATTTCTTGATCGTATGCACGAAAATAACTTTACGCTCAATACTTTTTTTTAATATTATTTTCTTATTACACAGTGTTTTTGTGCCTTTCTCGGTATCCAACCTCGTGGCGGCCGTTATTGCAGTTTCGGGTTGGGGAAATCGGATCATAAAAAATGAACTTTTTGATATATTAAATATTAATTCCCCTATTTTGTATTTTTATTTTTTATCCGGTATTTGAACACTTGATGGAGTATAACTTCTGGATTTAAGCCAAATTGATCCCTACTAATTTATAAATTTTCTTAATTTATAAATTTTCTTTAGCAACACCACTCTGTTCAAAATATTATTTAATTAAAATAAATGTTAAATTTTAACCAACCCATGTTATTTTTTTATTATTAGGCCAATACTCCTTAAAGTAAAAAAAATTTGCAACACAATGTATCAGTGTGACTTATTTACATGATTTTTGGAAATTTTTGTTCCAAACGTGCATATTCTAGTATTTATGTCTCGATTAATTCAAATTCTCGTTAATGTGTAAAATCCCATCAATCGTAATTATTTTTATTCCAGTATTCATGTACCGATTAATTCAAATACGAGTTAAGTGAACTCGTGCACGTGCAAAATCATATCAATCATAGTACCCAGTCGGCCGCCCGCCTGTTTTTCTTTCCCTTGGCCCCGAAACCACTGTTCCAAGGGATAAATCTACCACAGATTCTCGTCATAAACTAGATGCGGTTGTTTTTTTGATAAGCATATTCTTAGAATTCTTTTATCGGATGAATCCGAAGCAGGGACGAATCCAATGGATGCATTACACTTGCCAATATCAAAACGACCGACACGAGAATGGATCAATCTCGACCTTTGAACTTGTACAACTGCAGAATCAAGGTTGTCTAATCTTAAGACCAGGTCATGTTGTGGCAGTCTTAACTTTGCAACCGTGAACTCAGATACATTGAATTATCTTGATCAGGCAAAACAAATAGATCGAAGTTAATCGAGTACAGCAACCTGGAAAGAAGAATAATCCAAAGTTTGAATTACATGTCAGACTCTACGGGGAAGAAAGCTATGGAAATTAAGCACGGGCAGATAAGAGTCGCACTTCACACCAGTACCTCCGAGGATACTGGTCCATGAACCTCCCCGGAGGGCATTCATAAGCAAAATGCCCTCTTCCACCGCAGCTGTGGCAGATCATCAAGGGGCCCCATGCAATCTCGGCTCATGTGGCCAACCTGCTGGCAGTTCCTGCAAACCAAATCCTGGTAGTGGTACCCGCCACCGCTCCGACCACCGCCTCTCCGGTCCCCTCCTCCCATGGTGTGGGCATTTGGGCAGCTCCAAGCCATGTGCCCAGCTATGCTGCACAGGTTGCAGATGGGCTCACTGGCCAGTCTTCCAGCAGTTGTTGCAAGCTTTCTCGTTGGCAGTCAGCAGCAATGTGCCCTTGCTTGTAGCAGTTGTTGCAGAGCCTCAGGTCACTGGGTAGCAATGGAGGAGCTGTGCAGTCCCAGGCATGGTGGCCGGCCTTCCCACAGGCGTGGCAGATGCCCTCATTCGGGCAGTTGCTCGACCCGTGTCTGGGCTCCTGGCAGTTCCAGCATAGGGACTTGGTGGTGCATTCCGAGGCAATATGCCTAGTCCAATGAATCAGAATGCAAAATTATCATGTCTATGAATATAATACATGTACTTATGGAAACCATTGACTTATGTTGGAGGACAATGAAATCTACCACTGACTTTAGTGTGAACCTAATTCTCCAATTCTTTGGAAGTTCTAAAATTTACTAATATAGGATGTTTGAAGTCAAAAACAACAAGGCCATGTTTGGTGTGGAAAATACGAAGAGGGATCAATGTACCAAAAAGATCCAGTTTTGTCGCTCAAATCAACCAACACAACCGGGTCCTCAACAAATATGTTTGCAAAATCAAAATCTAATGTTTGTAAAAGTGGTCATGCTCCATTTCCTTCATAAAGATGCTTTCAGTTACACCCTGCGCAAATGTTAGAATGTTTGCATAGATACATTTCATCAGGGAAGAGAGTCTCCTCACCCAGGAAGTCCACAATTGTGACAGTTTGCCACATTAGGGCATTCCCTAGCAAAATGCCCAGGCCGCTTACAATTTTTGCATAGGTCTCAGCAGGAAACAAAGGAAAAGAGACAGTGAGTAGTAAAAAAGACAATTAAATATTAACAACCTTTGACGAGCTCAAGCAAAAAATAATCCTCTCCCTCAGCAAAACTGCTGGATTCATCTACGGAAGACAAATATTAATACAAGATAATAATAGGGTGATGGCAAGCTCCAGTGTATATCAAAACACTTCCTATGATATTATTTTTTTTAAAAAAAAAAGGAAAGAAAAAAAGTAGTATGGTACCATCCAAAATCAATACCAACACAGCACATTATATGCCATAGAACCTTTGGCATCAGAATCATGATCAACCACACATGACAAACAAACATTTTATTGCATCAAGTACCATTTACTAGCTAGAACAGTGAAAACATGTCCTATCTTAATTCTTTGTAGTGCCAATAATGAATTAAGATCAGATCATACTGGTAATCACAGAGACCGTCAAGAAGCAAGAACCAAAACTTGAAAGAAACATTGGCATGAAGAACATACAGCAGGTTCAGAATATTTAATCAAGTGGAATTCATGTCCAACTCAGCTCCATGACTATGCATCTGAAGCACAACTTTTAGCCATACTTGGCCTAAACAGCATACACAAAACTCATATATATGAAACCAGAAACCCCTTCTGGAATCTCTCTGTTACAGTGCATCACTATATGAAAATCGATCAGAATGAATCTTACGACCCGCCAGACTCCTGCTGACTGACCTCATGTTGCTATACCCCTAACAAACTCCCACTTCAACTCTTCCGCTCCAGCGACACCAATACAACACCAAAACAGGTGCTGCCTCCTGCCCACATCTCAAGCAGATACCAAATGCCATACCAATCAATCACCCAGAGCAAATCCACTACTGTCCCCTTCAAATAGAAATACCAAAGCCCCAACAACATCGTAAAATAACAACAGCCCATCTCACACCAATCATTTCAGATCCACTAACGCCAACAAATTCAACCCAGCCTTCACTACAAAAATTCACAAGTCTCAGTGAGCAGAAATGCAGCCTTCACAGATGAACAAAAAGTTAATATACAAACTCCAGCAGCCCAGCTTCTACTTCTCCATGTCATTCGTACCTCACATATGGCAAAGGGTTTATTTCCAACTATGATTTCTTCATGAATAATTTTGCCAGTAAAAACAAAGAATCCATCCTCTTCCTTTTCTCAAAGCATCAGTGGATAGCTGCAGCAGGATAACTATTGCCACCATGTCACAACTTTACTTATGGTAATAGGAAGCAACACAACTAAAAGAGCTTTTTCTATTTTCATGTGATGGTTACTGGCTTGAAGCACTGGATGCATGAGAGAGATGCTTGTCAAGATTAAGGCTGCTCTACATCGTTTAATCACATATATCACCCCTAACCCCCATTTGATGCACACAACATAATCTGATGCCCACAAATTACAATACAGTTTTTGAATGGCAATTGATAATTGCATATAATGAATTCAATAAGAATCAGATTCGTCTTACATGACATGACATGACATGTCAAGGCACACTCTGCCCTGGTCTAAGATAACACTGATGGATTCATGAAATAATTAAAAGCAATAGCAATAACATGTATCATGCTTAGAAATGGTTTCTATAGGACCGATTTTCTCTAGTGCATCAAGTAACAGTTAAATAAGGAAAAGAGCTCTTAATTCTTCCAGATATAACGAATATTAAGAACCCAAAAAAAAGAGCAGAAATAAGTTCTCGAGACCATGGAAAACCCTGACTAGATCAACAAGGTAAAATGTCCTTGTCATCAAGACTGCAGAAAACAATTATTGCACCGAGAACAAAGCATGATAATGTTGCTGAATTCATTCCCCACATTCATCATGTACCGACTCAACTACCATAAAGAAAACATCTACCGAAAAACCTACACAGGATACTGGTTATTACGAATCTAAGCACTCAGCTACGTGATTCTCGTGGGAAGGGCGCAGGACTAATAAGAGAAAACACAGCTAGATCTAAGAATGCATACAAATTTGAGAGTACAGTGCCTAAAGTTGATGAGATTGGGGACCATAACCAATGGAGGAACAATTAATTCGAAAATTGATCGAACTGTTCGCTAACTTGCAGGCCAGAACAATTCATAGAGCCACAAAACCATAAAAATGAAAACGATCACCCCTCTCATTTCAGCGGGACAATGACAGAACGGCTGCAGGAAGACTTGCAGGTTGAAGAGATCAGAGGTCGACGAGGATATGAGAGAGTGAGAGAGAGAAAGAGAGAGTAGGGCAGAGCGGAAGCTACGCAGGCTCGGGAGGGCGGGACGGATGAGCTTCCCCACCCACACCGGCCACCGCACGACGAACGAGGAGCAGAAGGCTTAGCCGAAAAGGATGGAGGGTCTCGGGAGAAGAAAGGGGGCCCTATGGACCTTTCCTTGAAAATGGGCCGAAGATAAGAGGAGGCTGAGCCGTCCTCGTCCCCGTTTTACCTCAATCTTCCCTTTTGTTTTTCCAAAGACAGTTTTTTTTCCCACTTTTTTCCAATTTTATCGGTTAGATGATGGTATGGGAGAAAAAGAGAAATTCTTTAATAATCTTATCTCACTATATAATATGAAGAAATACTGATTTAGAATAACGAGTAAATTATTATTAATTACTCGAACAGTTACCATAATTATTACTGATCAAATAAATTTCATTGGTTATTACTCACCACGTAATCTGAGGTAGAATTATTTAAGATTTTGTTGTGAGGTAAATGGGATTGGAGAGTAATGAGGAGATTGATGTTATATATTAACTCGTAATCTCTTAATTTTGAGTTGGATCGGAGCAACCGTATAAAATATTTTCTCTTTTGCATTTTTTAATGTCCTCATTTAAAATTCTTATTCTCCTACACTTTCTTCGGTGAATTTTCTTTTTCTTTTTCTTTTTCATTTGGCAAGCAAAGCGGCAGATTTAATTGCTTGCAACCCCGACATAGACACCCTTGAACTTTAAAAAAAAAAAATTGATGACGTGGAAAAAGGATAAGAAAGTCTCGCTACTTCGATGTAGAACCCCACCGCATTAATATATGTGAAAAAAAAAATTTAAGATAATCATACCTCACGGTAACTCAAAAAATTAATTAAATTATTTTAATTATTAATGATTATAATAATTGTTCGAGTGATTAATATTAATTTACCTACTTGTTATATTTTGATTGATATTTTCTTACGAAAAGTGATGAGATGAAATCACGTAATAATTTCTCTCTATATATACGCGCAGGCATTCGTTTCTTTCCGAGTAATGAGGTTTATAGACTTGAGGAACATTGCATCTCCTCCCACCACAAAATAAAAATAAAAATAATGCTCGCACGCATGAACCAGAAGAGATGGCCCGACCGTCCATCTTTATCCCTTGAATCGTGATTTTGAAGGAATCGGCGGGTGGATGGATGCGCGAGGGATTGCTTTTCGCATCACAGGATTTCCATCCTCTCGCAGGAGATGGAAGGAAGCAGCTTTTACAATTCGATAATTTAATTTAATTTAATTTAAGGCTTTGACAAGAATGAGAGCAATAATATTTTAAAAAATGAAAATCTGCGCCTAAAATTACTTGTTGCTGAAAGAGTTGGAAAATGCCAAGGGGCACAGCCCCACTGGTAAGGAACTGGGATCTCTTCTAAAACGTCCTAAGTTCAAATCCCATGAGGGGCGTTTCTCAGTGTGTGGAACTTTCAGTCCTCTTGACTCGTCAGGTTTACTTGACTTACCCGGTACACGTGGTTTGTGGGCTATTGCGTGTATCCCGAAGAGGAGATGTCGCAACTACAGCTAATCGGACCCGAAAGATGGCTCGAATAGCTCGGTTATAAAAAGAGAGAGAGAGTTGGAAAACTAAAAAATTAGGGACAAAAAAACATTATCTAGAACTGAGATGTACACTCCAATCTTCCATGTTCATTGCACATTACACTTTTATCGTATATTTAAAGGATAAAATGTTATTTCATTTTTTTATTACGTAACGAGAAAACACCTATAAAATTACTCTAATTAGATAAGGACTGAATTCGATCCATCTGATCAAGTATGTATTCGGGATTTTCGCTTTATTTAGATACGGAAATCAACAAAAATAGATATATCCGTGTAACATTTTTCGGTACATGCTAAATAATATCCAGGAGACCAAAGTCGTGACCAGAGACAGGACCAAACTCTGTGTTTGGTCGATGATCCAGTCGGGATTAAGACTCATATGATCATAGATTTTCTCCGTTAATAATATTTGAAATCGGGGCTTCGATGTGCCAAAGGAGTAGAAATATCGAATTATTTCAACGGATAATGTTGATGGATACTCTGTATTTTATCATAGTGTTTGAAAATATGCAAAAGCCGAAAAAATCGCCTGATCTACGGCGGGATATAAAACGGAAACTATCGGTTCGCTTGCGGGCTCGAAAATGATCATTTATCCCTTTGCCAGCGGGAGGGAAAACGAGTAAGTATTGTTATACTTGTGGAGTAGAAACCGGATGTTGTCTTCTTGACGTGACGGCGATATAATATGGGAATTAAATATGGGGTTATTTGTCTTAAAAAATTATAAATTATTCAAGAATTTTTTAATTTATCATGAATTATTTTTATTTAAAAAATCACGATTTATCCAAGAATTTCATAATTTTCCACAAACATTGTTTTTCATAAAATCACAAATTATCCAAGAATTATCTAAGTCACCACACTGTTAACTTATCTGGTAATTGTTAATGTGCACTATTAATTTTACCATTAATTATTCAAGAATTTTTTAATTTATCAAGAACTATTTTTTCAGAAAATTACGACCTATCCAAGAATTTCACAATCTTCCACGAATTTTTTTTCATAAAATCAGAAATTATTCAAGAATTTCCTAATTTACCACACCGTTAACTTATCTGTTAATTGCTAATGTGTACCGTTAATTTTACCGATTATACAAATGGAGTTTGACATGGCTCATACGTGGCATATATCCGGTCATAAAAAATTATAAATTATTATCGAATTCTCAATTTTATCATGAGGATGGACGTGCAAACAGATTATGGACATGTAAATAAATATTTCTTATTTTTATGACCAGATAGATGTCACGTGTGATGACCGCCAAAATTAACGACGTAGTATATTATTAAAAATATAGCATAATTCATGATTTTATGGGGGAAAAAATATTTCATGGTGGGAAATTCTTGGATAGTTTATGATTTTATGGGTTAAAACAATAATTTATAATAGATTGATGAATTCTTGGATAGTTAGTATTTTTCTACGTAAATAATCGGTACCATTAGGGAACCGGTTTGAATAATTTATTGTTTTATTGGGCCCGGTTCAATGTCTTCCCACCTCCTCTTAAGAAAAGGGAGGCCACCTTGACAACTAAATATTCAGTGTCCATTATTCACGTACTGTAAATGTATAATACGCACACAGTATAACAACAAATTAAAATTAATTTAAACAGAAGACTGGTCCGATGGTAGATTCACACATTCTATTTATATTAATTTTGATTGATTATTGACTCGGGATGGTAATTTTGCCCCATCCAACAAGAACCGCTCTGTCCTGCCCCGTGCACAGGTCGGGAAGGTCTCGGTCTCTTTTTAGGCCCACCCGATAATTGAATATTCTATTATATTTTCACGTATTTTAAATTAAATTTTATTTGATTGATATGTGCTTTATCTTAATAAATTGAATAATAATCATTGTATTTTATTAAAATTATTATAAATTTATAGTAATTTAAACTTATTTTTAACTATATTATTGTAAATATGTGAATTTATATTGTATTTCAATTAATGTTACTAAGTTATATGGTAACTCAAATTGATCTGTGGCCGGCCCAACTCGATTCATTGTCATTCCTAGCTCCGCCCTTTTACCCAAAAAGCTTTTTCAAAGAACTAAACTCCAATACAGTGACATCATTTTCCATATGTGAAGAAAATGTTCTGAGCTTAATTTGATCGGTAGAATTTCTTGAGCCGTCATTTCCTCTGCTTTTCCTTTTCCTTCTATGTATCTGTAAATAGGGAAAAAAAAAAAAGAAGGGGAAACCTTTCCGCTACACCACGGGAATGAATGAAAAAGCAACCCATCGGACCCACAGCAACCTTCAACCTTCTCCTCCACTGCAGTTACAGTCCTACAAAGAGCTCTGCAGCACAGAGGCTAGAGAGAGAGAGAGGGAGAGAGAGGGCGGTGGCGGCGACTCGTGCCAGTGGAATGGAGTGAACCGCTGACTCTCTCTCTCTCTGTATATCTGCACGCAGTGTCGGCGCTTTCACTGTTCATTGCCTCCAATCTCCTCTCTTTCCCCTCTCTCCCTCGTGACCCGTTGGTTGGTCTTATCAGCTAGTGCTATTTTCCTCTCTCCCCCCTTCCTTCCCTCCATCTCCTCTGCCACTATAAAGCCCGATTCCCTCCCGCTCACGGGAGCAGCAGAGAAACCCGCCATTGTTGAGATGAAGCTCATCCCCTCCATCATCTCCCTCCACTTACTCCTCGCTGTTGTTCCCTCCGCCTCCCACGACTACGCCGACGCCCTCTCCAAGTGCATCCTCTTCTTCGAGGGCCAGCGCTCGGGCTTCCTCCCCGGCGATCAGCGACTCTCATGGAGGGCCAACTCCGGCCTCTCCGACGGATGGACCTACAACGCCGACCTCACCGGCGGATACTACGACGCCGGCGATAACGTCAAGTTCGGCTTCCCCATGGCCTTCACCACCACATTGCTCGCCTGGAGCGTGATCGAGTTCGGCGACACGATGCCGCCCGCCGAGCTGAGGAACTCCCTCGTGGCCATCCGCTGGGCCACCGATTACCTCCTCAAGACCGTCTCCCAGCCCAACCGCATCTTCGTTCAGGTAATTTTCATCATTTTGCTCACAGCATTTACAAAACTGAGACGAGAGAAGGAACGCATTAATGGCGGTGGTGCTGCTTGTGGCATCGTATTGCCGGTGGCACCCCGGTAATTTCCATGCTGTCTTTCGGTGGGGGCAGTGGGAGAAATTCCATGGACCGTCCGTTTCCAACTTTCTAACCCCGTGACTTGCACAGATTTAGATGGTAATAGCAACCTTTAGATGTACGTACACTATACACATAGATCGGACGCCATTAGCGCCTCATAGAACCTCTTTTTTTTTTTCACAATGTAGTGTCCTGTATCAGCCGAAGCGCATTTCAAGATTAATGTGTGATCGTGTCAGGATTCCTAGAAAAATTCTTATCGACTCTCTTAATTTAAAAATTAATCCTGAAATTATTCATTTAATAATCTAGTGAGATAACCCCTATGTTAATCTCCTGTTAGCAGCCTACAAAACAATTGTCGGAAGAGTCCAAAGGTCTGTCGGAGTTCACTGTCAAATAGTCCTACCCCTCCACGAAAGAAAAGGAAAGGGAAATAGGTTTTCTTTTTCTTTTTTTTACTGTTTGAATGTGATCCAATGGAAAAAGTCTTATACGTACTGGTGTCGTAATGTGATAGAATTTGCACGATTATATCGACAAATCAAATTTAAGTTATTTTCAGAGAAATTGATAAAATATAATAAATTACTTCGAAATTTTCCGGTTAAAATTTCGGTCTGTTTCCATTTCCATTTTTACTCTTCCTCTCATTTAACCTTCATCCAAACAAGTGGCTGGGATTCCTAGTTCATCACCATGCAGTGGGGCAGTTTCGATCCAGATCCAGTCAGTAATAGTATCATGGTGGAACTCAATAGTCAATACTCTTTCCCACTGCGCCCTTGCATCCTCCTACCATATCCCGAGCAGTGAATTCTTTACATGGGACCGTTTTCAATGCTGTCCAACTATCATGAGACGATAATGTTGCTGCGTCCTTAAAGGGGTATGGGTGGAGTGGACATGCACGGTGTGATGTTGAAAAAGGAGAGGTGGCTGGCTGTGGTCGAAATCAGAGGTGTGGCCCGCGACGCAAGTCATACTTAGAGAACAGTTAGAACTTCAACTAACCCATTAGTGAGAGGAACAGAATCGAGAGAGAGAGAGAGAGAGAGGCGGAGGGGAATGGCATTATAGCCGGAATGGACAGATGTAAGTCCACCGGTTTGTCATCTTCTGCTGACCACCCCACCCCCTTCACCACATTCACGCTTTCGTCTTCGCCGGTTTTCGGTGAATAAAAAGGATGCAATATCTCCCATGAACAAGAATGGAGTCAATAATTTGTTAGTAATGCATTCAAATCTAAATTAATTACAATGTCTTACATTCTGAATATCCGATGATTTGATTGAATAACTGTTGATAGCTATGTTGTTATGCGGAATCTTAATTTGTTTACTTTCTTTTCCTTAAATCCCAAAAGGTGCCCTCTGATTAAAAAATTATACTCGAGTTTAGTCAATTGGGATTTCGTGCCCTTCCCTTCCCGTTTCCCGATCTCTTCATGGGTGTCTGTGTTTTGGCCACAACCTCTGCCCTGGTCCCGAAGATGTTTTACTGATTTGATTATTGTTGATCTGTAAGAGTTGTTTGATTGTTTCTTCACTATTGAATTCCTGACAGTAAAATCTCTGTTCAAGTGAGACAGATCCTTATCTGGTCAAAAAAAAAGTGAGACAGATCCTTGACTTTTTTTTCTAATCGCAAGTTGGTCACTAGTTACCACCTTCTCCCTTGAGATTCTTTCTTTGCATGTACCTCTAGAATTCTAGGTTTTGTCCGTTGCCTGTTTTCTTGCACTGATTATCTTAGCATGGAGCAGTGAAAAGTTACGTATCATGTTAAAAGTTGGTTA
Organism: Lagerstroemia speciosa; assembly: GCA_037672795.1. Lineage (NCBI taxonomy): Eukaryota > Viridiplantae > Streptophyta > Magnoliopsida > Myrtales > Lythraceae > Lagerstroemia > Lagerstroemia speciosa. Next base: position 3,805,131 of record CM075287.1, on the reverse strand, counting down.
ATTTCCACTTCCCTGCTGATGGGTAGTAGCTTCTTTTTTACTAAATTATGAAGGGCCCGTGACCCCTCCTCCCCTAAATCCATCATTGATGAGCCTGGAAATGGTAGTGGAGGAAGAGAGGCAGCTTAAAATCCATCCTTGATGAGCTTGGAAGGGTAGAGAAGGAGAGGGATAAAGTTGGGTCTCTTGATTTTAAGTGGAAAATGGTGTTGTTGTACCGAGACTCTTTTCTCGCTGGTAGTTAATACTCTTGTCGATGGTTAATCGCTGAGATATCATGCAATTTTTGGTTGAGTACTGAGTAGTCATGCAACTGTCGAGCATGAATGTGGCTACAAGGACGGTTGGCCGTGAAGCACATAAATGGACAATACGAAAGGTGCACCAATTTTTTGATCTTTTTCCTCGTTTGATTATTAAATATTGAACCATATTTCTCCCTCACGCCCCCGTGACCTGCCCTGTCACGATCTAGAAGCAATAGGCCTCATCGTGTTTTATGTTTCTCAGTGGGGCCAGTCCCGCCCCCTCACATCTATTTGTCTATTTGTCCGAGAAGAAAAAAATGGTTAGGTACCGACTGTATCCATGTCATCTATTTACCTGATCAATCATTGGTCTCATTTGATGTGCGCTTTTAGAGGCAGTGATTCTCAATGTGTATCTTTTTTGACTAAATATCGGCCTTAAGGTTCGGTAAATTTGTTGATGATGAGTTGTTGGCACTCGTGTCTGCCTTTTTGACTCAGGTGGGTGATCCAAACATAGACCACAACTGCTGGGAGAGACCAGAGGACATGGACACAGCCAGGACAGTCTATGCAGTAGATGCACCGAACCCCGCATCCGATGTTGCTGGAGAAACTGCCGCCGCGCTCGCAGCCTCATCCATGGCCTTCCGATCATCGGACCCGGGATACTCAGAGACCCTCCTGAGAAATGCCGTCAGAGCATTTGAGTTCGCAGACACCTACAGGGGAGCTTACAGCGATAACATGAACATCAGGGACGGGGTTTGCCCGTTCTACTGCGATTTCGATGGCTATCAGGTAACTCATGTCCTACTGTTCATCAGCTTGCAAGTTGAAGGCACATAATGAACCGTATTATAACGCCGCAAATTGATGCGTTTAGGATTTGTTAATGATTATTGATTAGAGCTGAGAGAGACCTAAAATTCCTCGTGATCTGTGACTGGCATTGACGGTGATTGGGGAGGCAGCTTTGTCCTCAAGCGTTCTCTGCCCAACTTGTCCCGTAGCTTTAGTTTAACAGATAAGATTTTTTTACGCTTTTTCTGCTGAGTCAAGACTCTTCATTATGTGTCGTGTCAAAATTAGTAGTTTTAACAGACAAGATTTTCACTTTGAATCTGGGATTACTTCCTCTCTGTAGTGGTCAAGCGATGTTCTTGTCACACTCCTAAAAATAAGATAAGAAAAGAAAGGATCAGCTCTGTAGTGTTTGTTAGACAGACAATGGTCAAAACGAGAAAGGGACTTGTTGCATATAATACTTGATTCGAAACTAAGGGATTAATTCTTGTCCGTGTATCTTTGTGTCGCTTATTCTCTTCTTATTTCTATCATCTTCTAAACTCATGAATTTCTTGTGTAATTGAAAAAAGGAATGATTCTGGGACTTCTGTACAATAAAGTCCCGTATAATTTGTTTCAGATTGTTTAAGATGTTTTGAGAATTCGATTCAATTCTACAGTTTAGAGTTAAACTACAAGAACCCATCAACGATAGCTTTGTGAATTACTGATTTGCTGGGTTTATTCTGCGTTGGAAATTGCAATAGGATGAGTTGCTGTGGGGTGCAGCGTGGCTGAGGAGAGCAACCCAGGGAGACTCTTACCTCAATTACATCCAAAACAACGGCAAGACCTTGGGTGCTGAGGACAACATTAACGAGTTCGGTTGGGATAACAAGCATGCCGGTCTCAATGTCCTCGTCTCCAAGGTCAGCAGTTCACTCACTCACTTGATCGGTGTCACAAATGCGCAATGAGATTTAATTTCAGTACTCACAGTGGAACTGCTCTGAGATGTTTTCAGGAATTCCTGGAAGGAAACACGTACGGTCTCCAATCGTACAAGGCCTCCGCGGACAGCTTCATGTGCACCCTCATCCCGGAATCCACCTCCTCCCACATCGAGTACACCCCCGGCGGCCTCATCTACAAGCCCGGCGGCAGCAACCTCCAGCACGCCACCACCATAGCCTTCCTCCTCCTTGTCTACGCCAACTACCTCTCCCGGACGCCACAGGGCTATGTCGACTGCGGAGGCGTCACAGTGGGGCCAGCCTCCCTCCGACAGCAGGCCAAGCGCCAGGCCGACTACATCCTCGGGGACAACCCCAAGGGCATGTCCTACATGGTCGGGTACGGGAACTACTATCCACAGCGTATCCACCACCGGGGCTCGTCCCTCCCTTCCATCAGGGACCATCCCCAGTTCATCGCGTGTAAGGAGGGATCGGTCTACTTCAACTCGTCGGATCCGAACCCGAACATCCTGGTGGGGGCGGTGGTAGGCGGGCCGGGGGAGGACGACACGTACGACGATGACAGGGCCGATTTCAGGAAGTCCGAGCCGACCACCTACATCAACGCCCCGTTTGTCGGGGTGCTTGCGTACGTCGCTGCAAATCCGCATCCAAGCTGACCATGAGCGGAGGCCGGAATATATCATCATCATTCACCGGAATATAGTAGGTAGGCAAATAGATGGATTGTCTCTCGTCTCGGGCCTATAAGCTGAAAGCCTGAGAAGGAAGAGGCTCTCGCTCGCTCGCACTGGCTTCTTTCAATTCAACCGCGGCTCCTTTGACTGAGCAAACTGTTCAATTCCAAAACGTCTATGAATTCTGGATTTATTCGGAGATTTTATTCGAGAAAAAGAAATCCAAAAACTTCTCTAACATTACGTAAATTACTGTCGGTACCATCAAGGTTACCCGGAAACAAAACATATCGAATAACACGAATGAATTACTGTATGCACGTGTACGCGTGACACGTGACGGTGATGTGTGGCACTGTAAATTGAGATGGGGGAGTGGGACTCAAATGTCTGATTTTCAAGAGACACCGACATTAATAAGATCAGATCACAAAACTCTCTGTGGTTCACCGGAAATTCGACGTACAGATCACATGCTCATCCGTACATGCCCGATGCTGATGCCGCTGCAAACCGAATTTCATTTAATTTCCACGTTCCAACCGAAAATTAAAAGTTAGCCGCCCTAAATGTGATGTGATGGGATCAGCACGTCTTGCCCGTCACCCACCGGACTTAATTGAGCGTTGCCCTCGCTGTCTCCGGCACCGCCCACCCTGCTGCATTATTCAGTCCCGCAATACTGTTCTTACACAGTACACCTCACACAGTCCACCTCACAGTGACACGTGTTCAAGTTTCGGTAATTTTCAAAGGCTAATTTTAACGATCTGGTCTGAATGATAATTTACATAATAAACTTATTGTGCATTGCACATCATTCGTATCGTATTATACACATTCAAATCTAGTTAAACACGTTTATTTATCATGTCTGTACAAGTTCGTGTTTAAATAGATTTAACACAAACCCGCCTAATTTCATATCGTGTCGTGTCAAGTTATTGTATCGTGTCAAAAATTATCAGGTTTGGTTTTACATCTTACTCGAAACTGAATTAATTGGACTTTTTTTAGTGGTGTAAATGGAAACAAAGAGAGCGCGGGAGGGAGAGAGAGAAGAGGGGCAGCCATGCAGACGTCAGCACCTTTAGCTTGGAACTCAAACCGGCCCAGCATCTGTTCTGGCCCATAAGTAGTTCTCAATTGTTTCTTCAAGTTACGTATATGCATTAAGAAAGTTCCATCTTAGTGAATGAAATCTCATCATGTTCTGGTGACTCCCCTCAGTCCTACCCCATTGGACTTCCAAACCACAGAAGCATCCGACCGATAACAAAGATTTAATTAATTTGATACACGATTGACTGACAATTTTTTTTTAATGGCGAGAGAGAGAGAGAGAGAAGCTCAGCGACTTTTAATCGAACCCACGTTATTAAAAAGCAGAGGATCGAAGTTTTATAATGACTCTATACGTACCTGGAAAGAATGAGCAGACATCCAGTTCTGTTTTCTATGCCTTTCCATAATAAGCGTGTATGTCTTCAAATCAGTAATCAGTATATTCATTGGGATGGCGGAGGAGAGCACAATCCGTTGTAGTCTAGTTGGTTAGGATACTCGGCTCTCACCCGAGAGACCCGGGTTCGAGTCCCGGCAACGGAATTGCTTATTTTTGGGAGACCGACCATAATTTATCTTTTGTCCCTCTCAAAGCAATAATTGCACAATGCCCCCTTAAACTTTCCAGTCATGATCGGTACTGCTTTTCTAATTTTTATATTTGACAAATGACCCCCCCCCCCCCCCCCCCCCCGGAGTTTAGGCCAAGTCCCATAGTGTAATCGTTATTGTGGTGGCTGCGACTTCGAGTTTTTGTGTTACTTTTTATCATCGGTACGATGGCTTCGAGTTTCCATAGCTACAAGGAGTTCCTTAATCATGGAGGGGAAGGGGAGAGAGAGCGTGCATAAATGTTCTTAAGTTCGGGAGTCGACTTAGGAGCCCTCGAGAAAGTTTGTGTTTGCAGGCAAGGACATTCTCGAGGTCTGGGAATCAGAGATGGAAATGAAGGTTCCATTCATGGCCTTGTTGCAGGTATTGCAGACAACGGAAAAGAAGTCAAGGTTGATGTTGCATTCTCACCTGACAAAGGACGAGGTTGTCGTTTCTTTCACCTAATCTCCTCCGTTGCCTAGCCCTTTTGATCTCTCCAGAAGCTCTCAGGAGACCTGGTGATACAGCAAATTTATGTTTGGGCCACGATATCGAGTTCATAAATCTCGTCTTCACATTACATCTCGGAAGAGAGCTCTGCTAAAGCGAATTCTCGGCCGATTGGGTTCAGGGATTTCTCAGAGATCGAGTCGATCTGGTTAGAACTCGTGAACACCTCTACGTCACCTGATGGAATCACGACCATCAAAATTCGAACAAATCACCGACAAACAATTGGAAAGAAAAATGGAAAAATGGATTTCTTCAAGGGCCTCATATTCACATTCCACCAGAATTTGGCTTGACATGGTTGAGCCTGATACATTTGTCTTCTCTGTCAGCAAAATATCAGCACAATTTTTGGGTCATAATTTAATTTTCATCCATGTCGACTACGGCCACGTCATCGGGTTATCATCCACGTGGCGGCGACCCATTGGCCGGCTCGTGACAGCCGCAAATGGGACATCTTGGGGGCGACCGTAGATTTCCTCGAGAGTGCCACTGGAGTGTGCGTTTATGTGGTAAAAGAGAGCGCTTTAGCGTGGGGAGGAGATAAAGAGATAACCGCAGAGACCGTTTTATATATCTGTGGCGTTGGCTCTTTTGGTCTTTTGAGAGGCAAGTGAAGTTCAAGAAGAGGAAGAGGAAGAGGAGGAGAAATGGCATCGGCATCTTTGGTTAGCTCCTCCCCGGTTCTCGGGAAGTCGGAGTGGGTCAAGGGTGGCCAGTCGATCCGCCTCCCCTCAACCGCCACCGTCCGCTGCCTACCCACCACTGCTCCTTCAATCCGTGCGAGCTATGCTGATGAGCTCGTTAAGACGGCCGTAAGTCGGGAAAAACCTCCGGAACAAAATCCTTGCTGTGAATGTAGTGTTGTTGAATGGCAGCTTCATTGGTCTCAGTAGCTAATCTGAATTATCATCGTATGCGTGACATACTAGGAACAGCTTGGACAGCTTAGTTTCTTAGTTATAACCGGTTTTTGGTTTATGTTCGAGAGATGTAACTAGCAGGTACGAAAAACTGGCAGTCGTAGGCTCTGTAGTTTCCGGTATCATCAAGTTTC
>CM075287.1:3758021-3798711 GCA_037672795.1 Lagerstroemia speciosa | reverse complement strand
AGATCAACTCAATTATATTATTTATGAACTCGTAAATAATTACTTAATATTTAATAATAAATATTACATTATTTTTTATTTATGAATAATATTCATTTACTATTCAAGGTGTTATTATATTTTTTATTAATGTATTAAATATTTTATTTAAATTTACTATAATTTATGACATGGACTAAGAATCTCTGAATAAGAATACTGATAAATCATGTACCTGTATACTAAATATACCTCAGGGAATGAATTGAGGAAGCCCCGGGAGGAGGCCGGGGACATCTCGGCGGTGTAGACTGGAGCGATCAGGGCGGCGTAGCCGACTCCGACCCCCGCCACAAAGCGGCCGAACATGAGGAAGGTGTAGTTGGTCGCGAGGCCCATGAGGAGGGCGCCGGCGAAGAAGATGGCCCCGGAGAGGACTATGGTGTACCGGCGGCCGAGCCAATCGGTGGTCCGGCCGGCAGCCACAGTGCCAATGAGGGAGTAGACGTTGAGGATCCCCATGAGGACCTCCAGCTGTACGTCGGTGAGCTTGAGGTCCTTCTGGATGAAGATCCCCGCCCCACTCATCACTCCAATATCTGCCACCCCAAATAAACAACCTCTTTTAACATAATTTCAAAACATACAAAAAATCACAGAAAAGACACAACTTATCCAAAAATTATTATGTAAAAAGGAGAAAAATATTCTTCCTTATTTTAATCCCCGAAAGGACGAAAAGGAATGGAATCTCCATTGAAAAGTTGGGCTGTAATTCCCTCCATGGTCATTTTCCACAGTTCGTGGAAAGATAGGACAATTTGGACAAGAGAGGACATCGCGCAACAGTCTTAAATCAGCATATTCGAATTCGATTCTCGTCTGTGACAGGACGCTTTGTTCGGTAGCCAATCGAAGGGAGAGTACCAAAAAAAATTGCTTGTGGATGAATATATATATAATATATATATATATTATTTTTACGTACCGTAGCCGAGCAGGACGGAAGTCATGGAAGCCAGGATGGCGCAGGCGAAGGCGAACTTGTTCCGCTTGGGCTTCTTCGGCGGATCGAAGTCCTCGATCGTTTTCCGGTAAGCTGGATTCGGAACCGCGGCATTTCTGTTCTCCGGTTGCGCCTGCTCTGCCGCCATCTCTGTCGCCTCAGCGAAGCTCTCAACAAAGAGAAACAGACAGCGTGTGAGAGGTGAGCTCTGTATGTATCCGCAGAGCTGTGAGGGGAGGAAGAAGACTGATACGGCAGACAATTTATAGAACTCAAAAACCATGCTGACGTCATCCTTGGACCTATGTGGACAATATAAAGCTGTTTTGGATAAATTTTAATCTGCCCGTTTGGCATTTTGCTACTAGGAGGTGTGCACGGTTACTTAGCGGCACACGAAATCGATACGAATTTATCTGATCGGACCAATTCTAAATGGATCTTAATTTGATGCAGATAAGGCCGGGTAATAAAATGAGAAATTGGTTAGATATCCGGTACAGGTACCGAAATTGGGTATCTCTATAGACGGACTAGTTTCTACGGCTAACTTAGATTACATATAACTTTCTCGCTCTTTAATTCCAGAGCTCGTGCATTTATATCATTGAATTTTCAACTCGATAATCTTTCATTCAGTTATTATCAAATCTATAAAAGATTTCAATAAATTGCATATTTATAGAAATCATCATTATAACTATGAGAAAAAAGCGGACAATAAGGTATCTGGAATCTTTTGCATGATACAGTTTTCGTGTAGGCTTCACTTCCTCAGTCTAACCGGGTATAGAAGGAGACATTCTTCGCGTGCAACGGTATCACCACATGATAGCACTTACGTGATTATACCAATTAATAAAATTGATCTAAAAAACCTAAAAAAAATGAATTTAATTAATTATTGTCACTGCTTGATTTATCTTTTTTTATATTGGAATTCGATTGTACACAATGATATATAATTTTTTGAGAATAAAATATGGATTTTAATTGATATTATGCGTAAAATTCTTTTTTCCTCCGTATTTTCCTAAAAGTACTCTCACAACACACACTATGTATAATTAATATGCATATATAACTAACATGAGTTAATTCAAGTGATAAATCACTTGTTTCCCTTAAATAAAGGTATCAGATTCAAGTTTTTATGGATGGAAAAAACCCATGCTGAGAGAGTTTACCCCTTAAATGGGCCTACCTGGCTCGAATTAGATTAGTCAGTCGTCCAATGAGTTTCTAGATACAAGTGTACACACTCAAAAAACATGCATATATAATTCTTTTAATGATAAAAAAAAAAAAGAAATTAAATTAGTAATAAAAGAGCATAGAAAACGAGAAATGAGTGAAAGTAAAGTTAGTTTTGAAAATATTTCACAAAATAGGGTTGGCTTAAAAATAATTATCAGATTAGTGTTTTTTAATCCCATCTTGGAGACATAGTTTTTAAAACCGGACCGGACCGGTCGGTTGAACCGGTTTGATAGGGAACCGGCCATCAGTCCGGTCCGGTTTTAATCATGACTCCGTTTGCAATTAGGATCGGGTTAGACCCTGTCACCCCGGCCGGTTTAACCGGATTTATTTGGAACCCATGAAAACCGGTCAAGAAACCGGCTCAACAAAGTGAAAATTAGAACAGAGAAGGGAAACCCTAGGTCCCCAACGCCTCATTTCCTGGGCCGTGCTGTTGCCGTCTCTCTCTCTCCAGTGAAGCGTCCTCTTCTTCTCTCATCTGCAAATCCAAGTCTCCAACACAGCTTCACCTCCATCACAACCTTCCTTCGCCCTCCGAGTTCCAAATCCATCTTCTTTTCTACATTTAAAGTTATGCTGGTTACTAATTTCTTCTTAAGTCATCTTCTAATCCATTTTTCCTCTGTTTTTTGCTGCGGGAAATTGTTCATATATAATTAGAAAATGAAATTGAAAATGAAAAGGTGTTTGCATCTTCGTGGTGGCTGAGGATGTGAGGAAATATAGTTTGAACCTTAAAAGCCTATTTTGGTTGTGGCTATGGAGCATTTTCTGCAGAACCTAGGAGCAGCTCTTCCTTTAGTGTGCCACCCTGTTAGTGAGTGCTACTTTCTAGGCATATTATCCACCTAAATCGATTCGTTTTGAGCTTCGAAAGTTAACTACATAATAGGATTTATACTGTAAAATCCTACTCTATTTGGTCATTTAAACTTAAACCAAAGTTTAAAAGGGTCTTTCTTTCTTATAATTTAGGTTAGGCGCACTGACATTGGTTTGATTGGTAAAGCAATTAAAAGGATGGAACACTTGTCTAAGCGCACCTAAGACTCAGCTTTCAGTAGAATCAGATAGTTCTTAGTTGACAGAACTGAACTTATTGGCTCGAGAATATTGAATTCGATGATGGTATGCTTACCCAGTATCTGACTTAAGAGAAATGAACTAAAGTTCTTGGCCGAGAGCTAACAATTATTGATTGTTTTGCTTGATTACTCCATAACATTTGATTTTTATCAGACAGCGTGCTTGTGTTTCATTCAACTTGGTTTAGCCGTTAATTGGTGAATAAACTTGGTCTTAATTATATGGAATTATTTATTATAAATGGTGCATGTATTTTATTTTTAGATTTAATTAAATTTATTTCTTTACACTGAACTTAAAGGTTTCGGTAATATAACAGTTAGGTTGAAAACATGAAAGTATAAATTAATGTTTGGAATATGATATTTTAGCATATTACTAATAATTATATATTTTTGTTTATTATTTTTCTAAAAACCCGATCAGACCCATTAAACCCCGGTCGAACCCATAAACCCGAGAAGCCATGTCTTAACTGGTTTCCTGTCCGATCCGGTTTTAAAAACTATGCTTGGAGATGCAGTTTATTTTTTGTAATAAAGATGCTGTTCAGTCTCTTTTTTTTTTTTTTACATATAGGGAATCGCAATGCGGTTCCATTAAATTTTTATTTTATTTTTTGAAAACACAACCGCATGTTGAACATGTGGCTGAGGATGGGATTTAGACTGAATATTTAGTGTGCAATATACGATGAGCTCATTTTATAAATCTTTGACAAATCTTTCACGTGTAAAATTTTTACAAAATCGTAAGAGTAAATTTATAAATGTAAATATTTGAATGATGATTTATACAATGAATTCTGATGTATCATACATTGAGTAAATATGTTAATACGTGGAAGGCTTTCAATTATAACTCAATATATGATACACCAAAATTCATTATATAAATTATCATTCGAGTATTCACATTTATAAAATTTACTCTTAAAATTTTGTAAAAATTTATACATGTAAAGATCTTACAGAAATTGATAAAATGAGCTCGTTATGTATTACACTGTGTATTATAAAACCAGCTCATTTTGTAAATCTCTATTTGATCCCTACACCTATAAATTTTTTACAAAATTTTGAGAGCAAATTTTATAAATATGAATACCTGAATTGTAATTTATATAATAGATTCTCATATATCATATATTAAGTTGTAATTGAAATTTTTCCGCGTATTGACATGGCGTATTAACACATTTAGTACTTAATGTATAAATTTACACTTGTATGATGTATCTCATCTTAATGTATGATGTATAAATTTCCATTTAGGTATTTACACTTGTAGAATTTACACTTAAAATTTTATAAAAATTTTACACATAAAAGATTTATCAGAGGTTTATAAAACGAGCTCGTTGTATATTACACACTAAATATTCAATCTCAATCCCCTCCTCAGCCGCATGTTCTCCATGCGGTTGTGTTTTCATAAAAAAAAAAATAATGGAACCGCATCTCACTACATGTAAAAAAAAAAAAAAAGAGTGAACCGCATCTTGAAGATATAGTTCATTAAAAAATAAACTAAATCTACAAAATGCGTTTAAGAAACACTAATTTGATAATTATTTTCGAACGAACTCTGTTTTGTGAAATATTTTTAAAATTAACTCTACTTTTACTCATTTCTCCATAGAAAACCATGTGGAACTGTAGCCTACATCGGTGTCCTTAATTAAAGACAACTGTTCTCTATACGGACAAAGCTTAATTAATTAATTAACTACGTATTAAACTAACTAAACATCATTAGTATTATTCACGATCACGACAGCGATCAATATTGTCCACAAGCAATGGCAAAGTTGGATGTTTATTACCAACATTAGTTGATCTAAGTGGTGCTGTATTTGTTCCCTTTAAATAAAGGTTTCGGGTTGAAAATTTTTTGTAGATGGAGAAACCTCATACCAGAAGGATTTTACTTTTATCCCTCAATAAATCGACCCGACTCGAACTGGATTAGTTAGCAGTCCAAAGGACTTGTGGATACCAATTGTACACATCCAAAAAATGCAATGTCTGTTTTCTAGTATTTCTACCATTATCAATGGATCTAGCCCGATCCTCGCAACTTGATGAAAATTTTACGCAGTATCAGAGCGGTTTACCATTCGAGCTCGCACCTTACTAGACCCAAGCATGGAATTCAAGGCCCATAACGTTGAGACTCAGAAAAAAAAAATGTCTGACTCATAGTAACCGAACTGAGAACAAAATAAAGTCTCGATTAGTATTAGTTATCAGCCAGAGAACGGAAGAGAGAAAACTTGTCTCCTGATCAGTTATCCCTTAGTATAATATTTAAAAATTAGATGTTATTAATTAGATGACTTACATGGTATTTATTTTGAAATTTTCATTATGTATTTTTTGTTACTCTAATATTTCCAGCTTTTTTTTCCTGAATTAGTTTATTTACTAATCGTACAAATATATTCATAATTTATATAATTTTTTATTTGATGAGCTCAATAAAATTTGTGATTTTCACGTGTACACAGTACATTTAACTTTCTCGAAATCTTTTCTTCTCTTTTTATTTAAAATTTCTCTTGTATTCCAAGTGTTATCTTAATTATATACGTCTCGATAACTGTACTCACTCATTGATCACGTGCTTCACACTCTGATAAGTAATTGATGACGAAATGGATTTTTTTCACTTATGGATCACAACAAGTTTAGCATTCAGAATTACAAGCTGCGACGTGGAGCCTGAAATCTTAAACAAGCGACCGGAATCATCTAATGAGATACTCCACTGGAAGCTAAATCTGCTCGATAAGCTGAATCAACAGACAATTCTCCTCTAATAAACTTTCCCCGGCCGGGAAAAAGAAACCGAGTTTCTCAGAGCAGTATGTATCATTACCGGTCCGACAGGGTCATAAGTAAATTCGATGTCCATCTCTAACGTTTATTCAAAACCCTTGATTCTTTCTTCCTCCTCCGGTTCGAGGAGACAGCCAATCAGAACTTCTTGTCCGCCTGCAAGTTGACCCGTCGGTGTGGGCAGTGGCCTGGCCTCACCAAACTGTTCTCCGTCGTCCAATTATTATTATTAATTGATAATTTTCATTTACGGTATAACAGTTGAACGACTAGGCTGCTTGTTTTTGAGCTTGATGAAGGGTTCATTTCAAAGACAATTTGGTCGGTTTGCATCTATGCCATAGGATATGTGCTTTTGTGTCAATAATTATCATTGCATGTCTGGAGTTGCGATAGCTACGTGGTCTTTTTCATAATATGTAGAAATTGTCATGTTAAAAGGCAGACATTTTGGATAATCACATTACTTCTTTCGTTCATTAAGAGGGCTTAGGGCTTTGATTGAGTTGATATGTTCATCAAGTACATCGTATTCATTTTGGGCTGAAATTGGTATTACATATGTTGCAGGGCTTCCTTGGGTTGGTTTGCCTCTGAACCTGAATGGTTTGACATAAGCAATATAAATTTTGCCCAGTGTGAGGCTCAATCTGCATCCATATTTGTTCAGTTTCTCCTCAGTGTCCCAGGTGATTAAATTCAATTGAATGCTAAAGGATCTGGACAAGAAATGAATGCAATTTTATTGATGTGGGAAGATTATTATAATTACTATAGGAAACTTAAATACGACATGCCCAAACAGTCTTTAGATTCCACATATCCCTTGAATTTCCTTCTTTTCTACAATGCAGAATTACAAGTATCATCCTATCTGGGGTCACATGGAGAGTTATCCCACAAAAAGGGAGAAGCGAAAGCAGCTGCTTTTGATGTTATGCCAGCTTGAAGCTGATAGGTTGGAAGTTTGGGCAACGCCCACCAAATCAAAGTATGGTTTTCCGTTAATCAGGAATTTCCTCCTTTTATTTATTAGTATATTTCACTTTGTGTTTGCCATTACTTGTAATGTCCTACAATCTTTTAATAATTCCACCAATTTGCAGGGATGATGGTTCTCGACCTAAAATTAGCTCAGACAAATGGATTGAGTATGCAAGAACTGCCTTTGCTGTGGATTCTCATATTGCTTTGTCCTTGGGCTCAAGGTTTCGTGTGAACACTCATCTGAAAAATGAAGTCATGCAGCTGATTAAGGTGTGTTTTTTCACTAGGCTTAAGAGATGGACAATCTTCATTTATATTTTGATGAAAATAGAACGAAGAGATCCATTAACTCTGAGAAATATAATTTGAGTCTGTGCCTAATTTTCCTCTCATGAATACTTCAGTTCTAGATGACGTGTGAATTTAACTACAATATTGATGTTATGCTGTTGCAACAATACAGAGCATTTACTATGTATAATATGGATGGGTGAGTTAACATATATCTGATGGGTAAAAGCCCTGTTGGTTCCTTTTCCTTTTGACAATCTTATTCGTGGCATCACCATGTGACGATGTAGTATTACTAGAAAAAGATGTTACCTTTTTTCCTTCCATCCTGCAGATTGTTCCCAACTCGCGAAGCAGAAGCCAAATGTGGGAAACAACTGATGGTGATTTGTATGAGATCTTCCAACAGGATTACGGGCCTGTTGGCTCCCCAACTTTTGAAGCTGCTCGTAAGAATTTCCTAATCAGTAGTGCAGGTTATGCGGTTGCCAGTCTACTACTTCAGCCCAAAGATAGGCACAATGGGAATCTTCTCTTTGACAGGTATAAGCCTCTGTCTCCCCCTCCCATCATCCATCTATCTTTCTCCCTCTCCGAGGTTCTTGTTGACTTTTTAAAAATGCGGTATGGGAGACCCGTGCATATCGATTTTGGCTTCATTCTCGAAACTTCACCTGGTGGAAACAGGCGATTTGAGAGCGCGCACTTCAAGCTGAGTCACGAGATGACCCAGCTGCTTGATCCATCGAGAGTTATGAAGAGTGAAACATGGCATCGTTTTGTGGGGTAAGAAACAGCTATCTGTTCGCCTCCCGTCCCCTCTCCCTATGAAAATGCTCCAAAATAAAGTCGCTATATTAATCAGGATTCTTTGTGCATAGCAATTCGTTTTCTCTTTTTTCTTTCTTTGCAAGTACAAAACATTAAAAAAAAATACAAACATACAAACTCTTTAAGCAATTGTTAAAAGAATTCTTTAATCCTTAGGTGATTTTAAGATCTTAGATGTAACAAAAAATTTTTAAAGGAATTCATTTTCTTCAGTCCAGTGGATTTTTCGTTGAGCGGTTATTCCGAAATACACTTTAATTCAATCATTTTCCTTAGTTATGCCTTTACTGAAAACCGTGCTCACCGTTTTCCCTCCATTATCATTGTAGGTTGTGCTTTAAAGGATACCTAGCTGCTCGTCGCCAAATGGATGGGATCATAAACACGGTGCTGTTAATGATCGATAGTGGCTTGCCTTGCTTTAGCAGAGGAGACCCTATCGGGAATCTACGCAAGAGGTTCCACCCTGAGATGAACGAGCGGGAAGCCGCCAACTTCATGATACGAACATGCACCGATGCATACAATAAGTGGACCACTGCTGGGTACGACTTGATACAGTATTTACAGCAAGGCATTGAGAAGTAAATCCTCTTTCTCCCTCTCTGTTATTACGTACAAATCAACACACATATATAGATCGGTGAATTCAAATGTAAATCGATTCATCAAAATCCATAGTATCAGTTTTTTTTTTTTTGGTAGCAATAAATCGTTCTTTTTCGAGCACTAACCATAGAAATGTTGAGCCTTTTGGCCTAACAATTCTGTTCCCTTGTGGGATTTGTAAAGCAACAAATCTTATACTGATCTGTTATATTTAAAGACTTCGGGATCCTCCGGGAAACCGGCGGTGAAGTGAAGTGAGTATTGAGGAAGGAAAGGAGGGTGTAGATTGTGCCGGCCTTCTTTGCTTATGTAAGAACTGATTTTCATTAGAAGACGGGGTTCCAAAGTTCCTTGTTTTCCGGTGAAAACACGGGACATATATTTGAAGGTCATCCGTGACTTGAATTTGAGGCTTAGGTGGCTGGATGTGCATCCCCATCGATCTCATAAGCAAGTTGACGTCGATAGAGGGAGGCCTGGACGAGCTTGCTGACGACCTGTTGATCCTTTTGTCCATTTTGTTGCGGTGGTGGTCATTGTTAATGGGATCACATGGTTGTAATCATCACCCAGACGACCGGAGGGCCGGAATCATTCCAGCAGCGAGCAGCGGGGAACTTCTAGTTTTTAACCATTGTGATTCCTTTCCATCACAGGGCAGCAGGACTAAGCCGCAATGATTCTTTCTTGGAATGGCCTGTGTAGTAGTAGTACTAGTACATGCTCCGATTCCACCCAAACATGCTCGCAGCAAACGAGCTGTTGAGCCCCTAAGAGTGCGTGGGTTGGCCTGCCAGCCAGTCGGTGGGTACGGTTCAATTATTTCCCGGGAAGAAGTTAAATTTTGGCAATGAAAAGACAAGGGTGAGAAGGACCCATCAAGAGTGGAAATGCCAAAGTGCTAATGGCCAAATTCAATCAACGATTGGACCATACCATGAATGTGGAAGTGCTTGGAGCTTTCCTTCTCCATCACCTTTACCTCACACCTCCATAAGCCTCCCAGGTCTCTTTCCCATGTACAAGTGGGCCCATTAAAACATATCTAGTCCACATACAAAGGAGCGATCCGATTTCTTCTGCGCATCACGTAAGAAAGTGAAGGGAAACCGACCGGGTGGTCTAGAGCTCTTGTCACTTTCTTGTGGGGAGGGGGGGGGGGGGGGGTGAGTGGAGAGCAAGAGCTAGCTGCCTTCCTTCCGGTCGCACTGACCCGTGTTCACCAAGTCAGGCTACATTCTTCTACATCGAGATTTCTGTCACTAATGAATTCTTGAACACTTGGTCTTCCTTCTAACCTTACATGCACACTCTGGGCACCCTTGTGTTTTCACTAGAATTGGGTTGGTGTCGAGTGAACGCTGCTGGTCTGATGGCGAACGAGATGGAAAAGGAACAGAGAGAGTAGAGCACTAGTGGAAACAGAGCGAGGTGGAACCCAATGGCTCGGAACTCGGAAGGGACTTTGTCAGTTTGATGTCATCCTCGCTGTCCCTGGTGGACCATTTTTCCTTTTTTGCCCAATCGATTACTTGCACGCTAAAGAAAACAAGCTCAAAAATTTCATACGAAAAAGGAGTGCGTCACTGCAAGTAAATTTGGCCGAGAGCAGGGGTGATTTGTTACATGTAAATAGTATACCTGTCGGTGGATCCTTTCTCCGGATTCCTAGGTTTATAGTTTACCTTTATCACTCTGTCGCGTAAATGATTCACAATCTGATCGCGCATCACATACACGCGCATGCACATAACCACTGAGTCCAAGTCTTATCGAGCTTCCCGAACTCATCAAATTCCCAGAATGAAAAGAGAATGTGAGGCTGGCGCTCGACCGAGATAGGAGCCGGATACGTTGTTATCTCAAAGGGTATTTTCCATGATCTTACAGCTCCGGGGGGGGAATCTTTGTGTGTCTGGAGGTTTCTTGGTAGGAAAAAGACTACTGATCATGGCAGAGTCCCAACAGAAGTCATCAAGTTGATTTGATGAACCCCTCCCTCCCCCCCTCTTTCCCTTCCCCTGTTTCTTTTTCTAACTTGTTCTTGGACTTTTTATTCCATGAAAATCACCCAAGAATAAAATAAAATAAAATACTAAATCATCATTTCTTGCAACTTTTGCCCAGATCACATTGTATAATCTTCGCCTGCTAGTCGAGCTCGATCCGAATATTGGTACGTTCCAGCGATGGGATGGGATGGGATGGCTTCTAGCGGGTTTCGTAGACCTTTTGAATAGACGGATCATGAAAATCCGTGCTCGGGACGGAGACACGAGTGTTCACGGAAGAGCAGCGTGGCGAATTCAGGGGCGGATTATTTGAGTATTATTATTATTATTATATTACGGGGAGGATAAGATTACATAAAAAGTCGTTATTTTACCTGGAAAGTAGGTTATAATATGATATTGTTGTGTTCGGTAAGTATGGAAAGCAAATAATAAATATAATGATGTAGTGTTTTATAATTACAAAAATGACCCCCTCTTTTCCCTCTTTCTTTCTTCAAAGATGGAGGCATGTATGGGTTTTTCTCTTCCCTTTTTTTTTTTGTTGTAATTCAATGTTGAGTCCCTTTTGGAATGTAAAGAGATTCCATGAAACTGGCCAGCCCGGCCAAAAAAAAAAAAGGTTAGACCCGGTAATTTCAAATTCCATTCCACATCACATCCAAACACAGCCTCGGGGATGAAATTGGAAAATTGAACAAGAATTCGACAAAATTAAGTGAGGTATGTACTTTGTCTCATAGATTTTTTCGGATCGGGGTGATCCCTGCTTTCACCGACAACATAATTTCCCAGCTGCATCTGATGTTGTGGTTCGGAATTTTATGGCCGTGAGTGCCGGAAAGGTAGAGGGCTCATATTTTCCTCCCCATCCCTTGTCAAATGTCTCATCAAATTTTCACTAACTCTCAATGCAAACAACTTTACATCCGGAAATTAAAGAGATTTTAATTAATTCAAATAAGAGTAGAATTAATCTAATGAGAGTTAAAATTCTCTGAATTATAAATTTTTTGTACTTACAATACTTAAATTCGATATCTCACTTAAAAAGGGTCTATCGTATGTGCTAGCACCTCTAATTTATCATGTCCTATAAATTTGCTAGCATGCATATGGGAGGACCTTAGGGATTAATCAAGTAATAATCAGCTGTATTAAGTTCCATTTCTCAAGCTAATCGAATTAGATTTACACAACTGCGTGATTCTTACAATGTTGTGATTACGTATGATGGGAAAAACCTCTCTCTATCGCATATTCGTGTGCGACACAGGTTGTGGAGAAGGGGACCGAGGCATTAAAAGTTCGATGTGATTTCCGATTTGATTAGTATTTTTCACAATATCAAGGACTTCAAACTTTCTTTCCCTCCTACGCTACCTTTTTTGCCCTCGACAATTTCTTCTTCTTTTTTTGTTTTTTGCTTGTGAAATTCCTTTTTTGGGGGATAATTCTCGGTGCCCATTTTTACCGGAATGCCCTTTCCTAGCCCTGCCCGTTACCATTTACACCCTCCGCCATCTGGACCGCGCCGTTGGTGCCGTCAACGTGACCCTTAGCCCACTTCTTTTCCTCGGCTTCGATCTCCCTGAGCGCCGTTCTCCACCGGAAGAACCTCCCGAATATCCTCTCCATCTCCTCCAGCGTCCTCCCCTGCGTCTCCGGCATCAGCGTGTAGAAGAAGGCCCAGGCGACGGAGGCGATGGCGGCAAAGAGGAAGAACGCGCCGCCGGTGGTGATGGCCTTGGAGAGGGAGAGGAAGGTCATGGAGAGGACGCCGCTGGTGACGCGATTCATGAGGACCCCGGCGGCGCAGCCCTGTGCGCGGAGGCGGAGGGGGAAGATCTCGGAGCTGTAGACCCAAGTGATCGGGCCCATCCCGATGGAGAAGAAGGCCACGTAGGATAGCACGGAGAGGATGCAGAGGACGATGGCCCCCATCAGCTTCTTGGAGCTGTGGTCGATGATTGTGAGGCAGATGCCCAGGGAGAGGAGGGAGCCTATCATCCCGCCGACGCTGCTGAGCAGCAGAGGGCGGCGGCCGAGACGGTCGAGGAGGAAGGTGGCCACGAGGATGAACATGGTCTTGACGAAGCCGACGGCGATCGTAGCGAGGAGCTTGTGTTCGTCGGAGGTGATGCCGGCCTTGTCGAAGATATGCGGGCTGTAGAGGACGACGGTGTCGATCCCTGACGACTGCTGGAAGAAGTGGATGCCCACTCCGGTGATCAGAATGTGCCTCACCACCGGCGTCGGGTGCAGGAACAGCTCCCTCCACACGCCGGAGCCTGCCTTCTTCCTCTTCGGAACCTGCACTTGCCAAGCGCAAATTTTTTTAAATATAATCCTCACAAATATTTTAACACAAATAGGTAAAAAAAATTAAATCTAAAGACTACAATTATTACATAAATTTTTCATATTTTGTCTTTTATCACTTATATTTAAAAATCAAACAAATCCTAACTAATCAAGTTTGAATTAGATAAATCCGCTAGAAGATAAAGTTTCCCAAAGCAAAATTTTTTAACTTACAATACTCAAATTCGAAATCTTACTTAAGAGAAAAATGTAGATTACTACTTTAATCAATCTATTTTAATATATTTTTTAATTTAAATTTATAAAGCAATCATGGGCAAAACGGTCAAGTTGGAAAAAAAGATGGAGGAAAAGAGAGGCGTTATCCACGAGCTGTCTTCTCTTTACCTCAACGATTTCGCCGTCACACTCCGGGAGGATCCCCGCGGCTTCCTTAATGTCGGCAAGGCGCAGCTCCGCCTCCTCCTTGGAGTCGGAGGTCTTGTGCAGGACCCGCTTTGCTTCACCGAGGCGGCCCTGCATAACGAGCCACCGAGGAGACTCCGGCATGGCCATGATGCTGAATCCGATCAGAATCGACGGGATTGCACTGATCCCCAGCATGAACCGCCAGCCCAGGTGCAACGGCAGCTTCGAGAAGGCATAGTTGGAGACGTAGCCGAGGAGTATTCCGACGTTGATGAAGACCTGAAGAAAACCATGTCATTTACTTTTAATAAGTAACAGACAATAAACTATTTCTTTATTTTAAATTGAAATCTTCAATAAATGCAGAGGGAGTAATAAGTAAGATATGTTAATCCGTACATGAGCTAAACTCATCGTACTATTTATGAACACATTAATAATTACTTAATATATCAATAATAAATATTACATTATTTTTTTATTTATGAATAATATTGATCATTTACTTTTTAAGGTATTATTATATTTTTTTATTAATGTATTAAATAATTTTTAATTAAATTTACTATAATATATGAAATGACCCTAAGTACCAACGAAGGTTGGCGCAAGTGGAAGGGGCTTGTGTCGCTTAAGCAGAGGTGCCGGGTTCGAGCCCCTGTGAACGCAGCAGACCTTCTTGGGAGGGGTCCCCGGGAAACCGCCCGACAGTACCCCGAATCCGGATTAGTCGGCCAGCCTTCGGGTACCGGACACCGGGTGGGAAACCAAAAAAAAAAAAAAAAAAAAAAAAAATGACCCTAAGAATCTCGGAATAAGAATAAATGATAAATCATGCAGGTGTCTACTAAATAAACCTCAGGGAGTGAAGTGAGGAAGCCCCGGGAAGAGGCCGGGGACACCTCGGCGGAGTAGACTGGAGCGATCATGACGGCGTAGCCGACTCCGACCCCCGCCACGAAGCGGCCGAACATGAGAAAGGCGTAGTTGGTTGCGAGGCCCATGAGGAGGGCGCCGGCGAAGAAGATGGCCCCGGAAAGGACTATGGTGTACCGGCGGCCGACCCAGTCGGTGCTCCAGCCGGCAGCCACCGAGCCAATGAGGCAGTGGACGTTGAGGATCCCCATGAGGATCTCCAGCTGCACCGAGGTGAGCTTGAGGTCCTTCTGGATGAAGAGCCCCGCCCCACTCATCACTCCAACATCTGCCACCACAAACAAACAATCTCTTTTAACATATTTCAAAACATACGAAAAATCACAGAAAAGACACAATTTCTCCAAAAAATTATTATGTAAAAAGGAGAAAAATATTTTTCCTTATTTTTAATCCCCAAAAGGACGAAAAGGAAACGAAATCTCCATTGAAAGATGGGCTGTAATTCCCTCCACGGTCATGTTCCACAGTTCGTGGAAAAGTTAGGACAATTTGGACGAGAGAGGACACCGCGCAACGGTCTTAAGTGAGCATATTCGAATTTGATTCTCGTCCGTGACAGGACGCTGTGCTCGGTAGCCAATCCAATGGAGAGTACCGAAATAAATTGCTTGTGGATTGTGTTTTTTTTTTTTTTTTTACGTACCGTAGCCGAGCAGGACGGAAGTCATGGAAGCCAGGATGGCGCAGGCGAAGGCGAACTTGTTCCGCTTGAGCTTCTTCGGCGGATCGAAGTCCTCGATCGATTTCCGGTAAGCCGGATTCGGAGCCGCGGCATTTCTATTCTCCGGCTGCGCCTGCTCTGCCGTCATCTCCGTCGGCTCAGCGAAGCTCTCAACAAAGAGAGAGGCAGAGAGAGAGAGAGAGAAGTGAGCTCTCTATGTATCCGCAGAGCTGTGAGGAGTAAGGAGAAGACTGATACGGCAGACAATATATAGAAGCCAGAAAACGCTGCTTAAAGCTTAATTAATCAATTAACTGCGTATTAAACTAATTAACATCTATTAGTATTATTCACGATCACGACAGCGATCAATATTGTCCACAAGCGATCGCAAAGTTGGATGTTTATTACCAACATGAGTTGATCTAAGTGGTGCTGTATTTGTTCCCTTTAAACAAAGGTTTCGGATTGAAATTTTTTGTAAATAAAGAAAACTCATGTTGGAAAGATTTTACTTTTATCCCTCAATAAATCGATCCGACTCGAACTAAATTAGTTAGTAGCCCAAAGGACTTCTGGATACCAGCTATACACGCCCAAAAAAAATGTGATGTTTGTTTTCCAATATTTCTACCATTAACAATGGATCTACCCCAATCCTCGCAACTTTGTAAAAATTTACATAATATCAGAGCAGTTTACTGTTCGAGCTCACACTTTACTAGACCTAAACGTGGAATTCGAGGCCCATAATCTTAAGACTTAAAAAAAAAATGTCTAGCTCGTAGTAAGCAAATTGAGAACAAAATAAAAGTCTCAATTCGTATTAATTATTAGCTGAAAAACGGAAGAGAGAAAGCTTGTCTCCTAGTCAGTTATCTCTTAGTATAATATTTAAAAATTAGATCGTATTAATTTGATGAATTACATGGTATTTGTTTTCAAATTATCATTATGTATTTTATGTTACTCTAATATTTCCAGCTTTTTTTTTTCTGAATTAGTTTATTTACTAATCGTATAAATAGATTAATAATCTAAGTAATTTTTTATTTGATGAGCTCAATATAATTTGCGATTTTCACGTGTACATAGTACATTTAACTGTCTCAATATCTTTTCTTCTCTTTTTATTTAATATTTCTCTTGTATTCCAAGTGTTTTCTTAATTATCCACTTTTATGTAATATTATTTTTCTCGATAACTACGCTCACTCATTAACTACGTGCTTCATACTCTGATGAGTAATTCATGACGAAATGGATTTTTTTCACTTACGGATCACAAAAAGTTTAGCATTCAGAATTACAAGCTGCGACGTGGAGCCTAAAATCTTAAACAAGTGACCGGAATCATCTAATGAGATTCTCCACTGGAAGCTGAATCTGCTCGGTAAGCTGAATCAACAGACAATTCTCCTCTAATAAACTTTCCCCGGCCGGGAAAAAGAAACCGAGTTTCTCAAAGCAGTATGTATCATTATCGGTCCGACAGGGTCGTGAGTAAATTGGATGTCCATCTCTAACGTTTATTCAAAACCCTTGGTCGGTTTGCATCTATGTTATAGGATATGTGCTTTTGTGTCAATAATTATCATCGCATGTCTGGAGTTGCGATAGCTACATGGTCTTTTTCATAATATGTAGAAATTGTCATATTAAAAGGCAGACTTCCTGGACAATCATATTACTTTTTTCGTTCATTAAGAGCGCTTAGGGCTTTGATTGGGTTGATATGTTCATCAAGTACATTGTATTTCATCTTGGGCTGAAACTGGTGTTACTTATGTTGCAGGGCTGGCTTCCTTGGGTTGGTTTCCCTGTGAACCTGAATGGTTTGACATAAGCAATATGAATTTTACCCAGTGTGAGGCTCAATCTGTATCCATATTTGTTCAGTTTCTCGTCAATGACAGAGGTGATTCAATTCAATTGAATGCTAAAGGATCTGGACAAGAAAATGAATGCAATTTTATTGGTGTGGTAAGATTATTATAATTACTACAGGAAACTTAAATATGACATGCCCAAACAGTCTTTAGATTCCATATATCCCTTGAATTTCCTTCTTTTCTACAATGCAGAATTACAGATATCACCCTATCTGGGATCACATGGGGAATTATCCCATGGAAAGGGAGAAGCGAAAGCAGCTACTTTTGATGTTATGCCAGCATGAAGCTGATAGGCTGGAAGTTTGGGCAACGCCCACCAACTCAAAGTATGGTTTTCTGTTAATCAGGAATTTCCTCCTTTTATTTATTAATATATTTCACTTTGTGTTTGCCATTACTTGTAATGCGCTAGTATCTTTTAATAATTCCACCAATTTGCAGGGATAATGGTTCTCGACTTAAAATTAGCTCAGACAAATGGATTGAGTATGCAAGAACTGCCTTTGCTGTGGATCCTCGGATTGCTTTGTCCTTGGGCTCAAGGTTTCGTATGAACACTCATATGAAAAATGAAGTCATGCAGCTGATTAAGGTGTGTTTTTTCATTAGGCTTAAGAGATGGACAATCTTCATTTATATTTTGATGAAAATATAAAGAAGAGATCCATTAACTCTGAGAAATATAATTTGAGGCTGTGCCTAATTTTCCTCTCATGAATACTTCAGTTGTAGATGATGTGTGAACTTAATTACAAAATTGATGTTATGTTGCTGTAGCAATACAGAGCATTTACCATTTATAATATGGATGGCTGAGTTAACATATACCTGATGGGCAAAAGCCCTGTCGGTCCCTTTTCCTTTTGACAATCTTTTTCGTTGCATCACCATGTGACGATGTAGTATTACTAGAAATCGGAGTATTTACCAGCACTTGTTATGTCCGATGCATCCTTTTATGCCAGACAATTTTGCTGCCTTATTTACATTGGAACTTTTCTATTTGTAGTCTCATATATTAGAGGTTCGCAACATACCCGAAGCATTGCCATACTTTGTCACACCCAAGGCAGTTGATGAGAATTCAGTTCTTTCGCAACAACTCCCACACTGGGCTGCATGTTCAATCACACAAGCCCTAGAGTTCCTTATTCTAGCATACAAGGGCCATCCACGTGTCATGGCTTACATTCTCAGGGTGTTACAGTCTTATCCTCCAGAAAGAGTGACATTCTTCATGCCCCAGCTGGTTCAGGCCCTAAGATACGATGATGAGGTGAGCAGGCTCGGTAAATGCATCGCTTGATTTATAGGACTTCCCTTGATTGCTTTGTTTGTTGATGTTAGATTTTAGCTACTTTTGAATTGGGAACATGTTGAAATTCCAGCGCTGTTTATGCTATGAAATTCTAGATCAAACAGGAGTTACTTTGTATAGGGAGCTGTTATTTCCTCAATAGTGTGCCTAAAGATGTATATGCCAGGAAGCATATTGCACAATGTTTTGCAAGAATGGCTTCTAATTCTGGTCTCTCCCCTCTTAGAAGTTCTGGGACCTACAGATGCTGACATTGCTTTTCCTAAATGTTATGGAATCTGTTGTTAGTTACCTGTCAGTATTTCTTACTTTGCAGGAAAAATTTTTGCAAATTAAGTTTTTTTTTACTTATGTTTCTTAAACATTGTAAACTAGAGAGCCTTTACTTGTTGGACATTGGATGCACTCTGCATTCTAATCCAATACCAACACTGCATCTTATTTCAATTTGGTCATTTTGCAGAGGTTAGTAGAGGGTTATTTGCTTAGTGCAACTCAGAGGAGTGATATATTTGCTCACATATTGATTTGGCATCTACAGGTTAGTGAGGATTCAAGTCCACTTAGCAATTCTTTGTAGTGCAACTTCAGACATACAAGATTTATTTGATTTAATTCTACTTTATTATTGTAATGCGCAGGGTGAGACTTGTGCATCAGAACCCAGAAAAGATATTGTAGCTAAAGTAAAGGTATGGCTATGTCTTTCTTCATTGCAATTCTGGTCATAGGTCTAAACTTTGGTTTGTACATGGTACCGACTGTCATCATCAGGGCAGTTGGCAGATTCTAAAAATAGTTACACTTACGTTGAGTTCTGCGTCCTTTCTATTTTGCACATATATACAACTTTTATCATCAAATATAATAGGGAAATTAAATGTTGAGAAATGTGTTAATGCAAAACTAGTCAGCTGACACTTGTGAATACTTGTTTCAGAATGCTGCTTTTCAAGCATTGCTGCCAGCTGTTACGCAGCGCATAATCAGTGGTTTCAATCCCAAGGCCCTTGACTTGTTCAAGAGAGAGTTTGATTTCTTTGATAAAGTCACATCAATTTCTGGCGTACTGTTTCCCTTACCAAAGGAAGAGCGTCGAGCCGGTATTCGCAGGTGATTCCTCATCTTCACTTTTCCCCAAGTTCTTCTATTATCGTTTGCTTTTCCTTTTTTCTTTTTAAAGGATTGGAACTGTTATTATTCAGTAGTTTATGGAAGTAATGGTTGAGTACGTCCGGATCAATTTTTTCCACCAGGGAATTGGAGAAAATTGAAATGGAGGGTAATGATCTCTATCTACCTACTGCTTCAACTAAACTTGTCAGGGGTATTCAAGTAGACAGTGGAATACCTCTACAATCAGCTGCAAAAGTCCCTATTATGATCACATTTAATATCACTTCTGAGAGACATTTTTCAAGCAGTTGGGCTTAATTTATATCTATTTCCTTGTGGGGTTCTCCCAACTGGTCCTGAAAGGGGAATTATTGAAGTGAGTTTCTGTGCTCTCTCCTTCTAACTAGAGATTAGTTATCCAATTGCGCCTTTGCTTGAAAATTTTTTTGAAGTGATTCAGGCTTTATGAGTTTTATGGCAAAGACATGTCAATCAGATGTTACCTCTTTTCCTTCCATGTTGCAGGTTGTTCCCAACTCGCGGAGCAGAAGCCAAATGGGGGAAACAAATTATGGTGATTTGTATGAGATCTTCCAACAGGATTATGGGCCTGTTGGCTCCCCAACTTTTGAAGCTACTCGTGAGAGTTTCCTGATCAGTACTACAGGTTATGCGGTTGCCAGTCTACTACTTCAGCCGAAAGACAGGCACAATGGGAATCTTCTCTTTTGACAAGTATACTCCTGTGTTTCCCTCCCTTCTCCCATCATCCATCTATCTTCCTCCCTCTCCGAGGTTCTGCTTAACTGAACCTTGTTGACTTTTTAAAAATGCAGTATGGGGAGACTCGTGCATATCGATTTTGGCTTCATTCTCGAAACTTCACCTGGTGGAAACATGCGATTTGAGAGCGTGCACTTCAAGTTGAGTCACGAGATGACCCAACTGCTTGATCCTTCAGGAGTTATGAAGAGTGAAACATGGCATCGTTTTGTGGGCTAAGCAACAGCTATATGTTCACCTCCCCTCCCTTCCCCTTCCCCTATGAAAATGCTCCAAAATAGAATCGCTATATTAATCAGGATTCTTGGTGCATAGCAGTTCCATTTCTCTTTTTTCTTTTCTTTCGTACATACAAAACATTTAAAATAAAATAAAACATACAACCTCTTTAAGCAGTTGTTAAAAGAATTCTTTCATCCTTAGGTGATTTTAACGATCTTAGCTGCAACAAAAAATTTTCAAAGGAATTCATTTTCTTCAATCCAGTGGATCTTCTATTGAGTGATGATTCCAAAGTACACTTCAATTCAATCCTTTTCCTTAGTTATGTCTTTATTGAACCCTGTTCACCGTTTTCCCTGCATTATCATTGTAGGTTGTGCGTTAAAGGATACCTAGCTGCTAGTCGCCACGTGGATGGGATCATAAACATGGTGCTGTTAATGATCGATAGCGGCTTGCCTTGCTTTAGCAGAGGAGACCCTATCGGGAATCTCCGCAGGAGGTTCCACCCCGAGATGAACGAGCGGGAAGCCGCCAACTTCATGATACGAACATGCACCGATGCATACAATAAGTGGACCACTGCCGGGCATGACTTGATACAGTATTTACAGCAAGGCATTGAGAAGTAAATCCTGTTTCTCCCTGTCTGTTATTACGTACAAATCAACACACACATATAGATGGGTGAATTCAAATGTAAATCGATTCATCAAAATCCATAGCATCAATTTCTTTTTTGTAGCAATAAAGGGTTCTTTTTCGAGCACTTGTAACCATAGAAATGTTGAGCCTCTCTCTACTTTGGCCTAACAATCCTGTTCTGTTGTGGGATTTGTAAAGCAACAAATCTTATACTGAGTTGTTATATTTAAAGACTTCGGGATCCTCCGGGGAACCGGCGGTGAAGCGAAGTGAGTATGGAGGAAGGAAAGGAGGGTGTAGATTGTGCCGGCCTTCTTTACTTATGTAGGAACTTATTTTCATTAGAAGACGGGGTTCCAAAGTTCCTTGTTTTCCGGTGAAAACATGGGACTTATACTTGAAGGTCATCCGTGACTTGAATTTGAGGCTTAAGTGGCTGGATGCGCATCCCCATCAATCTCATAAGCGAGTTGACGTTGATGGGGGAGGCCTCGGCGAGCTTGCTGACGACCTGTTGATCCTTTTGTCCATTTTGTTGCGGTGGTGGTCATTGTTAATGGAATCACATGATTGTGATCATCACGCGGACGACCGGAGGGCCGGAATCATTCCAGCAACGAGCAGCGGGGAACTTCTAGTTTTTAACCATTGTGATTTTTGTCTTTCCCACTGCCTTTACAGTGTCCTTTCCATCACAGGGCAACAGTACTAAGCCGCAATGATTCTTTCTTGGAATGGCCTTTGAAGTAGCAGTACTAGTACATGCTCGGATTCCACCTAAACATGCACGCAGCAAACGAGCTGTTGAGCCGCCTAAGAGATCGTGGGTCGGCCAGCCAGTCAGTCGGTGGGTACGGTTCAATTATTTCCAGGGAAGAAGTTAAATTTTGGCAATGAAAATGCAAGACTGAGAAGGGCCCATCAAGAGTGGAAATGCCAAAGGGCTAATGGCCAAATTCAATCAATGATTGGACCATACCATGAATGTGCAAGTGCTTGGAGCTTTCCTTCTCCATCATCTTCACCTCACCTCCATAGCCTCCCAGGTCTCTTTCCCATGTACAAGTGGGTCCATTAAAACCTATCTAGTCCACATACAAAGAAGCGATCCGATTTCTTCTGCGCGTCACGTAAGAAAGTGGAGGGAAGCCGACCAGGTGGGCTGGAGCTCTCGTCACTTTCTTGAGCCAGCTGCCTTCCTTCCAGTTGCGCTCACCGTGTTCACCAATGAATTCTTGGAGACTCGGCCTTCCTTCTAACCTTACATACACACTATGGGCATTTCGTGTTTTCAATAGAATTGGGTTGGTCTCGAGTGAACGCTGCTGGTCTGATGACGAACAAGATGGTAAAAGGAACACAGAGAGTAGAGCACTTGTGGAAACAGGCCGAGGAGGACCCAACATAGCTCGGAACTCGGAAGGGACTTGTCAATTTGATGTCATCTTCGCTGTCCCTAGTGGACCCATCTTTCCCTTTTTGTCCAATCCATTACTTGCATGCTAAAGAAAACAAGCTCAAAAATTCCACACGAAAAAGGAGAGTGGCACTACATGTAAATTTGGCCGAGAGCAGGGGCTATTTGTTATATATAAATAGTATGTCTGTTGGTAAATCCTTCCTCCGGATTCCCAGGTTTATAGTTTACCTTTGTTACTCTGTCGCGTAAATGATTCACAATCCGATCGCGCATCACATACACGTGCATGCACATAACCATTGAGTCCAAGTCTTATCGAGCTTCCCGAACTCATCAAATCCCCGAAATGAAAAGAGAATGCGAGGCCGGTGCTCGACCGGGATAGGAGCCGGATACGTCGTTATCTCAAAGGGTATTTTCCATGATCTCACAGCTCGGTAGTGCTAGCCACGGGCCGGTTTGGGCCCGGAACCGGCTAAAACCGGAACCGCCCTTGAACCGTGAGGGCTAAGGTTCAGGGCCGGTTCCAGCTACCTTAGAAACCAGAACCGCCGGTTCCGAACCGAAACATGAACCGGCCCGGAACCGTAGAGAAATAAAAAAAATTGTCTAACCTCCAACTGGTAGGGGTCCGAACCGCCGGTTCGGAACCGGATGAAACCGCGGTTCGGAACTGGAACCGTCCGGTTCCAAACCGCCCCTGAACAATCTAAAGGAAGGTTCAGGGCCGGTTCCAGGGGGCCACGGAACCGGAACCGTCCGGTTCCTGAACCGTGGCCGGGGCTACAGCTCGGGGGGGCAGAGTCCCAACAGAAGGCATCAAGTTGATTTGATGAACCCCTCCCCCTCCTCCCCTTCCCCTGTTTCTTTTTCTAACTTCTTCTTGGACTTTTTATTCCATGAATATGACCCAAGCATAAAACAAAATAAAATACTAAATCATCATTTCTTGCAATTTTGGAATTACTTTTGCCGAGATCACATTGTATAATCTTCGTCTGCTAGTCGAGCTCGATCCGATTATTGGTTCGTTCCAGCGATTGGATGGGATGGGATGGGATGGCTTCTAGCGGATTTCATTGACCTTTTGAATAGACAGATCATCAAAATTCGTGCTCGGAGTTTTCGCGGAAGACTAGCGTGACAAATTCAGGGGCGCATTATTCGATTATTATTATTACTACTACTACTACGAGGAGGGATAAGATTACGTGAAAAGTCGTTCTTTTACATGGAAAACATGTGGTAATATGAGATGTTGTGTTCAGTAAGTACGGAAAGCAAATAAAAAAATATAATGTTGTAGTGATTTATAATTACAAAAATAACCCCCTTTTTTCCCTCTTTCTTTCTTTAAAGATGGAGGCATGGATGGGTTTTCCTTTCTTTTCTTTTTCTTTTTTTTTTTGCAATTCAATGGTGAGTCCCCTTAATGTAAAGAGATTCCATGAAAGTCGCCAGGCCGGCCAAAAAAAAAAAAAAAGTTAGACCCGGTAATTTCAAGTTCCATTCCGCATACATCCAAACACGGCCTAGGGATGAAATTGGAAAATTCAACAAGAATTCGACAAAACTAAGTGAGGCACGTACAATATCTCACAGATTTTTTTTTGAATTCGGGATCGGGGCGATACCTGCTTTCACCAACAACATAATTTCCTAGCTGCATCTGATGTTGTGGTTTGGAATTTTATGGCCGTGCCCGTGAGTGCCGGAAAGGTAGAGGGCTCACATTTTCCTCCCCATCCCTTGTCAAATGTCTCATCAAATTTTCACCAATTCTCAATGCAAATAACTTTATATCTGAAAATTAAATAGATTTTAATTAATTCGAATAAGAATAGAGTTAATCCGATAGCTGTTAAAATTCTCTGAATTATAAATTTTCTGTATTTATAATACCAAAATTCGATATTTCCATTAAAAAAGGTCTCTTGCTTGTGTCAACACCTCTGATTTATCGTGTCCTATAAGTTTGCTAGCATGCATACAGGAGGACCGTAGGGATTAATGGAGCAATAATCAACTATATTAAGTTCTATTTCTCAAGTTAATCGAATTACATTCACACAACTGTGTGATTCTTACAATGTTGTGAATCTGAATGATCAGAAAAACCTCTCTCCATTGCATATTCGTGTGCAATAAAGGTCGGGGAGAAGGGAGCCGAGGCATTAAAAGTTTGATGTGATTTCTGATTTAATTGGTATTTTTAGATGTGGAGGATAAAAGGAGCCATCTCCTTCAAGTACATAAATTTTACGCCCTAAGTATTGAGACTGCGACACATTATCAAGGACTTCAAACTTTCTTTCCCTCCTAGTTCCTACGCTACCTCTTTTACCCTCGACAATTCCTTTTTTTTTTTTTTGCTTGTGAAATTCCTTTTTTTGGGGATAATTCTCGGCGCCCATTTTTACCGGAATGTCCCTATCCTAGCCCTGCCTGTTACCATTTACACCCTCCGCCATCTGGACCGCGCCGTTGGTGCCGTCAACGTTACTGTTAGCCCCCTTCTTTTCCTCGGCTTCGATCTCCATGAGCGCCGTTCTCCACCGGAAGAACCTCCCGAAGATCCTCTCCATATCCTCCAGCGTCCTCCCCTGCGTCTCCGGCATCAGCGTGTAGAAGAAGGCCCAGGAGACGGAGGCGATGGTGGCAAAGAGGAAGAACGCGCCGCCGGTGGTGATGGCCTTGGAGAGGGAGAGGAAGGTCATGGAGAGGACGCCGCTGGTGACGCGGTTCACGAGGACCCCGGCGGCGCAGCCCTGTGCGCGGAGGCGGAGGGGGAAGATCTCGGAGCTGTAGACCCACGTGATCGGGCCCATCCCGATGGAGAAGAAGGCCACGTAGGATAGCACGGAGAGGATGCAGAGGACGATGGCCCACATCAGCTTCGTGGAGCTGTGGTCGATGACTGTGAGGCAGATGCCCAGGGAGACGAGGGAGCCTATCATCCCGCCGACGCTGCTGAGGAGCAGAGGGCGGCGGCCGATGCGGTCGAGGAGGAAGGTGGCCACGAGGATGAACATGGTCTTGACGAAGCCGACGGCGATCGTAGCGAGGAGCTTGTGGTCGGAGGAAGTGATGCCGGCCTTGCCGAAGATCTCCGGGCTGTAGAGGACCACGGCGTCGATCCCTGACGACTGCTGAAAGAAGTGGATGCCCACTCCGGTGATCAGAATGTGCCTCACCGCCGGCGTCGGGTGCAGGAACAGCTCCCTCCACACGCCGGAGCCTGCCTTCTTCTTCTTCGGAACCTGCACTCGCCAAGCGCAAATTTTTTTTAATATAATCCTCACAAATATTTTAACACAAACACGTAAAAAAAATTAAGACTAAGACTACAATTATTACATTTTTCATTTTTTATCACCTGTATTTAAAAATCTACTAGATTCTAACTAATCAAATTCGAATTTGATAAGTCAGTTAGAGGACAAAACCCTTATAATAAGAATTTTTTATTCACAATAATAGAATTCAAGACCTTACTGACGAGAAAGATATATCGTATCACTTTAATAATTATATTTTAATATTTTTTTTCCATTTTAAATTTATAAAGCAATCACTCTGGAAAAGGGCAAAACGGTCAAGTTGCAAAAAAAAGTGGGAGGAAAAGAGAGACGTTATCCACGAGCTGTCTTGTCTTACCTCAACGATTTCGTCGTCACATTCCGGGGGGATCCCGGCGGCTTCCTTAATGTCGGCAAGGCGCAGCTCCGCCTCCTCCTTGGAATCGGAGGTCTTGTGGAGGACCCGCTTTGCTTCACCGAGGCGGCCCTGCATGACGAGCCACCGAGGAGACTCCGGCATGGCCATGATGCTGAAACCGATCAGCATCGACGGGACTGCACCGATCCCCAGCATGAACCGCCAGCCCAGGTGCAACGGCAGCTTCGAGAAGGCGTAGTTGGAGACATAGCCGAGGAGTATTCCGGCGTTGATGAAGACCTGAAGAAAACCATGTCATTTACTTTTAATAAGTAATAAACAGTAAATTATTTCCTTATTTTAAATTGAAATTTTCAATAAATGCAGAGGGGAGCTAAACTTATTATATTCTTCAGGACCTCGTCAATTTCAATAATTATTTAATATATAAGTAAAAGATATTAATCTTTTTATTTATCAATAATATTAATCATTTAATTTTTAAGGAATTATTATATTTTTTATTAATGCATTAGACAATTTTAAATTGAATTTATTATAATTTATGAAATCGACTCTAAAAATCTGTGAATAAGAATAAATGATAAATCATTCGGCTGTCTGCTAAATATACATACCTCGGGGAATGAAGTGAGGAAGCCCCGGGAGGAGGCCGGGGACACCTCGGCGGTGTAGACTGGAGCGATCATGAGGGCGTAGCCGACTCCGACCCCCGCCACGAAGCGGCCGAACATGAGGAAGGCGTAGTTGGGCGCGAGGCCCATGAGGAGGGCGCCGGCGAAGAAGATGGCCCCGGAGAGGACTATGGTGTACCGGCGGCCGATCCAGTCGGAGGTCCGGCCGGCAGCCGCCGACCCGATGAGGGAGTAGACGTTGAGGATCCCCATGAGGACCTCCAGCTGTACGTAGGTGAGCTTGAGGTCCTCCCTTATGAAGATCCCCGCCCCACTCATCACTCCAATATCTGCCACCCCAAATAAACTCTCTTTTAACATAATTTCAAAACATAGGAAAAATCACAGAAAAGACACAATTTCTCCAAAAAATTATTATGTAAAAAGAGAAAAATATTTTTTCCTTATTTTTAATCCCCAAAAGGACGAAAAGGAAATGAAATCTCCATTTAGAAGTTGGGCTGTAATTCCCTCCATGGTCATGTTCCACAGTTCATGGAAAAGTTAGGAAATTTGGACAGGAGAGGACATCGCACAACGGTCTTAAATCAGCATATTCGAATTCGATTCTCGTCTGTGACAGGATGCTTTGTTCGGTAGCCAATCGAAGGGAGAGTACCGAAATAAATTGCTTGTGGATCATTTTTTTTTTTACGTACCGTAGCCGAGCAGGACTGAAGTCATGGAAGCCAGGATGGCGCAGGCGAAGGCGAACTTGTTCCGCTTGGGCTTCCTCGGCGGATCGAAGTCCTCGATCGATTTCCGGTAAGCCGGATTCGGAACCGCGGCATTTCTGTTCTCCGGTTGCGCCTGCTCTGCCGCCATCTCCGTCGGCTCAGCGAAGCTCTCGACAAAGAGAGAGGGAGCGAGAGAGAGAAAGAGAGAGGGAGCGTGTGAGAGATGAGCTCTGTATGTATCCGCAGAGCTGTGAGGAGGAAGAACAAGACTGATCCGGTAGACAATATATAGAACCCAAAAAACCATGCTGACGTCATCCTTGGACCTATCCAAAAAATTTAAAATAAAATTTTCTTTCTTTTGGTAATTCATTTAAGTTCTACTGAATTTTCATCTTACTCTATTTGCCAGAGTTTAATTTTATTTCCATGCCCCAGAGTTGTTTTGGATAAGATTTTAATCCGTCCGTTTGGCATTTTGCTACTAGGAGGTGTGCACGGTTACTTATCGGGGCACAAGATCGATACGATATTATCCGATAGGATCAGTTGTGAATGGATTTTAATTTGATACAGATAGGGTCGGGTGATAAAATGAGAAATTGGTTAGACACCCGATACAAGTATTGAAATTTGGTATCTCTGTAGACTAGTTGGTTTGCGCGACTGACTTATATTATGTATAACTTTCTTTTTTTAATTCCATATCACGTGCATTTATATAATCAGATTTTCAATTCGATAATCTTTCATTCAATTATTATCTTGAATTAATATGGACAAAATTGAAATTATAAAATTTACCATAAATTCAAATGCTTAAGTAGTAAATCAAATCTATAAAGATTTCAATAAATTGCATATTTATAGAAATTATCATTATAACTATGAGAAAAAAGTGGACAATAAAGTATGTGGAATCTTTTGTATGATACAGTTTTCGTGTAGGCTTCACTTCCTCAGTCTAACGGGGTATAGAAGGAGCAACTCTTCGCACACAACAGTATCGCCACATGACAGTACTCACATGATGGTACAAATTAATAAAATTAAGCTAAATAAACCTTAAAAAATAAATTTAATTAATTATTGTCACTGCTTGATTTATCTTTTTTATATTGGAATTCGATTCTATACAATGATGTATAATTTTCCGAGAATAAAAGATGGATTTTAATTGATATTATGAGTAAAATTCTTTTTCCTCCGTATTTTTCTAATAGTACTCTCATAACACACACTGTGTATAATTAATATGCATATATAATTAATTAATGATAAAAATAAAAGTAAAAGAAATTAAATTAGTGATGAAAGAGCATAGAAAACCATGTGGAACTGTAGCCTACCTCGGTGACCTTAATTAAAGACAGCTGGTCTCTATATACGGACAAAGCTTAATCAATTAATTAACTACGTATTAAACTAATTAAACATCTATTAGTATTATTCACGATCACGACAGCGATCAATATTGTCCACAAGCAATGGCAAAGTTCGATGTTTATTTGTTCCCTTTGAGAAAATATCTCGGATTCGAATTTTTGTAAATGAAAAAAACTCTCGCTGGAAGAGTTTTTATCCCTCAATAAGCCGACCATGCTTGAACTGGATTAGTCGGTAGTTCAAAGGATTTCTGGATACTAGTAGTACACACAAAAAAATGCAATGTTTGTTTACCATTCGAGCTCACACGTTACTAAATTCAAGCGTGGAATTCAAGGTCCATAACCTTAAGACTTGGAAAAATAATGTCTAGCTCGTAGTAAGCGAATTGAGAATAAAATAAAAGTCCAATTTGTATTAATTGTCAGCTAGAGAATAGAAGAGAGAAAACTTATCTCCTTATCAGTTATCCCGTAGTATGATATTTAAAAATTAGATGGTATTAATTAGATGAATTACATGGTATTTGTTTTGGAATTTTCATTCCACACCTTCACTTTCCGACCACGAAAAATTTAACATTCAGAATCACAAGCTAAGACTTGGAGCCTAAAATCTTGAACAAGTGACCGGAATCATCTAATGAGATTCTCTATTGTAAGCTGAATCCGCTCGGATTGATTCCTCAGCAGAATCAACGGACAATTCTCCTCCAAACTTTCACCGGCCGGGAAAAGGAAACCGGGTTTCCCAAAGCGGGATATACCATTACCGGCCCGACAGGGTCGCAAGTAAATTCGATGTTCATCTCTAACATTCTTCAAAACCATTCATTCTTTGTTCCTCCTCCAGTTCGAGGAGACAGCCAATCAGAACTTCTTGTCCGCCTGCAAGTTGACCCGTCGGTGTGGGCACCGGCCTGGCCTCACCAAACTGTTCTCCGTCGTCCAATTATTATTATTATTTTTCATAATCAATGCATCCGAGCACCTTTTAAATCCGACCAGCGGTGGTTGCAGCATTTTCTTCTTGGGGCACATGCAATAGCCCGCAAACCACGTGTGCCGGATAAGACAGGTGAACCTGATGGATTCGAGAACTATAAATCTACCACCAGGGCTATTCCTCGTCGGTTGTCCAATTATTAATGACTTATTGTACTCTTCCCCTTCTTCTTTAATTCAAAAATAAAATAAAAATAGTAATTAATTCGATAATAATACGAAATCTATTTTAAGGATTTTTCGTTTTCGTACAAGGAAAAGAGCGTGTACAGATATATTTGGTAAGCGATTTATTTTTTTTACTGTGAAACTTAGATGAATTATTCTTATTTCATTTTTTTACTCGGACGGTACATAAGAAAGATATTTTTAAGGATGCACTTAAATCCTTTCACGAAATCAATACTTCACATTTGTTTTTCCCTCTGGAGTTACGTGTCGACACCGCCCGACTGGTTAATAATCTTCCAACATTTTCTCGATGTGAGTTACCTACTGTATCCTCTGATTCTGGACTCAAAAGTGAACCACGGAGTGGGGTCACCGCGTGAGAGTGGACTTTTCTAAGGTGAGTAGGAAGAAGGGTTTCAACTACTAGCAAGAGGGGGCAAAAAGGATAGGTATAAGGGGAAAATATTATAACCTTTTTATCATTTTTGATATTTTGTTATATATTTTTTAAAAAATTATATTTTAATTCATTTAAAATATTACTTAGACTTGTATATTATGTGGTGTCCATGTCAGATAGTTATATTAATAAAATTTAACGCCGTCAGTGTAAAATTGACGGATTGTACTGAAATGATACACTTTTGAAAGTTCCTGTACTGAAATACGATAAAAAATTTTTATACCAATATAAAATATTTCAAAAGAATTTTTTACCGTCAATATAATTATTCCTACAAGTAATAATTATTTAATTATAAGATTCTCATTATTTATTCTTTTCGTAATAATTACTGCCCTCCTTTTTAATTCATCGCAAAAAATTGAACAGTCTCCAACTCCATTTCTTTCCCCAAGAACAGTTCCGGATCATGGGAGTTGGTCGGATTCGAAAGGAAAATTTGTAAATTTTATTTGTTTTTTAATTAAATTTTCTTACTCTTTTATCCTCGACGTCGAATTTTTTACTTTTGATTTTTCACCCATTTTATCGAGGGGTAGTGTGGTGGGGCCTCCTTGGAGATATTGTAAAGAAGCCTAAAGATGCGTGAGTGAAAGGCTTATCCAAATTGATTCTTTAATTTTTTTCCAAACGTGGTCTCTCTCTAAGTCCACACACACACCCACCCACCCACACCCATTGGAAAATTTTCAAAGGTCAACAATGACGTGCTGATTGATTTGATTCCACGGCACCTCTCCGCTCCGGGGTTGGACCGAGAGTGGAAATGAGATAGTACGATTTGTAAAGAGTTTAGATCCGATTCGATAAAAATTTAAATTCGACTCAATCTTAATGAGCTTGAGCTCGGATTGGATCGGGTTTATTAGTTAAACGAGTCAAGTCAAATTTAAACTACTGGGCTCGCAAATCGCTAAACGAGCCATTACGCCCCCAAGTTGGATCCCGATGTTCCTGCCACGGTCGCCATTTCCCTTTTCTTATGGAAAAAAAAATAGAATTAAAAGAAATAACTTTGGGTCCAACTATTTGACATTTTTAGGACCTCAAATCTGAGCACTATGAATGGAGGATGGTGCGCAAGAGTTAACGGGCAAAACCTTAGGTCCGATGTCAGCCAGTTATTCGAGGAACGAGAGGGTATTAAAAAAGCGACAGGCCGAAGAATCGTCAAAAACTAACGTGAGCTAGACATTAAACTCCCCTCGCGGGAGAGACTAAAGAGAGTTGATTTAGGGTTGCGGGCCAATGAGACATGACACGTAATTCACAATCAAGACATAAAAATAGTTAGCTCCACAATTGTATTTATTCGATTTCTTATCAGAAAAGATTCGTATTTAAAAATTTTTATTGTAAAATTTATCCGAAAAATTAGCATCCTAGATACAATATGTACATAAATATCGAAAATAAATAAATAAACAAATAAATAAATAGCGGCAGTGGCCGATCCTGAGCCGCCTTGCAAGTTGCAGCCTCTCCAATGCACGGACACTGCACCGCGATACGATCATCAATTATTGTCCCACAATTTTTTTTCCAATTAATAATGTGATAATGTCTCTTTCAATTGGGCAAAAAAAGAGAGAGAGAAAAAAAAAAAACATGTCGCTTTCCCGAACAAAAAAGGGTGAAAAGGTCGACCGGGTTTTCAGACCAAACCGGTTGCCGAAAATGACGTTAATACATAGTTTTCGTACTGACGAACAGCTTATACAGCTGGTGACGTCCAAGTACCAGTAGCCCCGTGCAGCACCGCAAACCCGTAACTCAAAAGTGCTAGCAAACCAGGTGACGATCCGGCTCGGGGTAGCCTCCCCGCACGAACCACGTGCAATCTCTTGTAGTTGGGAATCGGGGCCGACTCTGTATCACTTGTA
This sequence comes from Lagerstroemia speciosa, assembly GCA_037672795.1. Lineage (NCBI taxonomy): Eukaryota > Viridiplantae > Streptophyta > Magnoliopsida > Myrtales > Lythraceae > Lagerstroemia > Lagerstroemia speciosa. The sequence goes on along the minus strand of CM075287.1, from coordinate 3,766,139 downwards.
GAGTGTCTTGGGATTACTTTACCTCGTGAACGTACTGAGATTTCTTCCTCGCACTTTCTGAATTCGAGGAGAAGTCGTGAAAATATAATGTGTTTACTCATTTTCTCTATTTGTTTAAGTATTATTATCTTATTTCACCTTTTTGAATTTGTCGTGTCCTCTTCTACTAAATTTCATCCTCCTTAAATAAATTTCTCAAATTCATCGCTGACCGTACGACTCGTCCTCATCATTTTCTATTAATAATTATGATAATTATTTAGATTATTAGCACATATTTATCCTTTTATTAAAATTTACTTTATCACGTCACGCGAAGAGATATTAAAATAGAAGATTTGTCCTGTCCGGAGAGGAGGATTTAATTAATTAATTAATTAATTAATTAACAATTGTTGCGGAGAAACCTGAATTAATTAAATTAATAAATATAAAAAGATACAGCTGCCATGCCGCGCCATTGGATTCACATTTTCCTTGCTAATTAAAATGGTATCTTTGACTTGTCGGACTGCTTTGCTTTTGACGAGAGGTGATAGCATTGGAGATTTTTGATAAGGACAATCCATCTAATCTAATTATTATTTATTTATCAATATTAAAAGGTATATCTGATCTCCCTATATATTTCATATATACATATATATATATATATAATATCGCTTTCTAACTTTCACAGAAAAAAACAAAATCGTAAACCATCCTGTATCACAATGATACGTTAAGAAAGATTAATTAAATTTTTTTAATTAATAATAATTAAAATAATTATTCTCGTAATTAATAATAATTTACTCATTCGTGCAGTTTGTTTAATATTTTCTCTCGATATACGATAAGGTAGGACTATTTAACAGTAGATGAAAAGTCAAGAATCATCTCTCAAGAGGGACAAAAGTGTTATTTTTAAAATGAAGAATCGTCGGACTGCTCAGTATATTAAATAAACGGTTGATAATTTAACTGTATGTATTTAAAAAAAAAGAATTTGACCGTTTACAACTAAAGTTCATTAATCCTATTTATAAAGTACAATATTATGCGTGAATCGCGAGCTGTATGATCTGGCATACGATTAATTAACGAAGAATCGATGTATCTAAAACGACACGTATCCAACGAATGCAAATCGATCGACCCCGAATACGAGGAGCTATAAAAATACAAATAAGCACTGTTACGACACAAATTACTCATTTAATTGAGATTATTAATCACTGTCGAACCATCGTAATGACTCACGTGCGTAATTACGCGCAGGCATCTATTTGTCTCTTCAGTGAAATTTTACGTAATTTAATCACAAGTTGGAATGGCTCATCAATCGAGTGCTACACATAGTATTTCTAAAATTTGATCCGAGGAATCTCATCTTTGGCTGTGCACAGGTCATCACTTTCAGAGTTCACATCAGCTGTATTTTTGTTCTAAAAAACTGTTATAAGTAAATTTATGCCCTTAAATATATATATATATATATATATAACACATATGGATGGAATTCAAAATTTCTTAATTCCAATTCGAAAACGGTGTGAAAGCACCGAAACCTAATGTCGAAGGTTTATAAGTATACGCAAACAACGTGAATTAGGCTTTTTTTTTTTACATATTAGATTAGAAGAGGGTATCAGTAGTAGCGACATGGTTATCTTCCACTACATCATGTTCGACTTTTATATTTAACCGTTAACATATCGCACGAACTGAATAACCAATGTTCGATAATGAACTCGTCAACGTGACACCACTGAAGTTTTAGTATGATATAAAAAGACCGACGAATGCTAAGATCCGGTCCCAAAGAGTGCATTTCTAACGAATGTTTTAACACGATCACGAAGGAGGCCGAGCATTTAGAAGTATAGAAATCAGCAGCCGCAGGCTTGTCCGATGTTGGAGATCCGGAGATCCTGCAAAATCGCATAATAATAATATTGTAAAAAACTTTCGATTTAATTAGACCGTCCTCTTACCTGTGATGAACTAATTCCAGTTTTATTGGGAGCTGTCGACATCACTTCTGTACGCTCTTCACCGTCAACCTCCTCATCCGTATCGGACAAAATCTCACCCGTCACACCACCCCCGCTGATGGCCCGATTCAACCACGGCTCGCAAGTTGAGAGTATTCGTGTACGTATCCGGTCGACGACCTCCAGGTACCTGACCATGGGGTTGCTTGCGCTTGCACCCTCCTCGGCATTTTCAATTGCGGCCGTGGACGAGTCCAAGAGATCGAGCAGGCAGTCAACGCACACATGGTGACTGGTGAGCTGTTTCACTGCCGTTTTCCGCAACATGGCAATGCAGATTTCAACGAAATCAATTAGGTTTGATAGATAATACTTTTTTCTTTTTTTCTAAATTCGGTCGGAGTAGAACGATCGACGATGATGACCAACCGCTCCCGATCGGCTCCCACTAACAAATCCCAGCACAGCCCTACCTCTCCTGACTGTCCGGTCGTAGATTGTCGTGCAACGTATGCAGTCCAGTCGATCGGTTCGGATCGATCGCGTGTGGTATTCGAGTCGCAGCGGTCCCGCACACGAACACGTGTTCGGTCCGGACTCTAGCTTGGCCGTCTGCATCACGGCTGGTTTCCAAGGAGTCGAGAACTTGCTTGAAACTGGGATCTCGGAGGTCCAAAAGTCCAACCTCGTGCCTTTGAATTTTGTCACAGCGCCCACACGCTTTGGTCCCCTCCGCTTGTGTTCCTTCTCAAGTGTTCCCAGAACCATTTATTTATTGGATGGCATCTGACGGTTCTCACCCAAAAAAGTAAAAAGCCACTTTACTGATGACATGCTCTCAGCACAGAGGCACGAGAATCCAACTCACAATCAAAAGATTCTGTGTCCGATCCTCGCCGCAAGAACTGTGGACATTTTTCTCGTTAAATATGATTTTAAATTTGAGGCAGAGAAGTTCTATAATATGAAGAGTTTTACTATTAGCAGAACGACCAAGTTCGAATCTAGCTCATCATTTCTAATTAGGTTTCTGGACACTTAGACGAACACGGAACATCTGACGACGCCGTATTGGGAATGACTAGCCATTACTATGAATTCCTGGATCTTATGTATAATTAATTAGACATATTTGTTACAATCATGGACGTGTCGTGCCGTGTCCCTTGTCTTCTTCGTCCCGTGATTTTTAAATGTCCATAAGATCTGTGCATGATATGCAGTGAGGTCAAAAATAAAGTTCCGTGTGGCCAGGAGGAATCCTCGCATTGGATTTCTGGAAACCGGTTCCGGTGTCCGGATCGAAGGATCACCCCCGAGAAATGCACGGGTGTAGAATGTGGCGGATGTGCTCGGTCGAAGCGAAATCCGCGTAGTATGCATGCCGCGAGACCATGGATTGAGAACATGACATACAAACATGAAAACTGACGGGTGCGATCAATTCAGATTCGAGTTTGCTTAAATGATTAAGTAGTAAAACCCTTCAAATTATAAATTTTTTATTTATAGAATTTAGAATTAATATTCTGAATTAAATTAGAGAGACGTCGAACAGTCTCGAACTCAGTTTTGGTTGCAGCAGCTTGATTGTCATTCTCCATGGAAATAATTCAGGATTCTGTTCTCCCCTTTTTTCTCCCCCTCTGACTCTTCTGTTCTAAGTGTTGACTGCAACGTCCGTGGAAAGTCAAACATCAATAATTCCTCCGTTGAAGGAAATTAATTATCCCAGTACTGGATTGATTCGGGTGGCCCGGTGCCTTCTTCTCGTTAAAATAAAAGTCTCGGGCTCGAGTATTTGCGAATGGAAAAAATTTACTTTAGGTGCTTTTACCTCTAAACGGGTCAATTTTGCTCGAACCGGATTAATCATGGTACTTTGAACCTCTCGATACCGGCGGTGTGGACTCAAGAAAAAGATTATCATAGTGTTTTCGAACCCGATAAAGACCTCGCCGCAGCACTTTGGCAAAACCCGATACTGCGATGACCTCGATAATACGATATTCTTGCCTGTAGATTTTTATCATCGAGATGGTACTTCGTGGAATGCTACATTACAACCCCAGGAATGTCACGCACCATGTGCCAAAGTGGGCCTCCTCCCTAGCATTAGAATTCCACCGACATCAGCACGAACGACGACCGCTAGGGGAATCTCCTATTGGGCCAGGGTTGGCCCATTTACGTTCAGATCGTAAGCCCAACACTCTTAATGGGCCTCCTCCGCCGGCCCAATTTTGAATTAAAATGCAATTGTTAGTTTTATCAGAGGGGATGGTGAATAATGCAGCAGCTGCTTCATTTCGTGCCAAGATCAATGAGCTTATTGTTTCATGCTCTTGGGAAAGATTTTAGAATGTTTTTCAAGATCAGTTCGAATCGATGCAATAAACTAGGGATGGATCTAGGCGGATGCACGAGGGGCTTTCGGCCCCCAAAACTCAACAAAATCAATGAAATATTATATGAGTTTTACTATTTGCTCCATCTTAAACTCGTTCTGACTTTTTCATTTTCAGCCCTTGAGGGTGACTTTCCTATATCCATCCCTGCATTGAACCTTATAGAGTGAACTCTCTCATGACGTTATTGACTTCTCGATCAGGCCACTAAAACTTATTAGAATGATTCATCTGCTCAACAGCCATCAAAAGGAAACATGAAACACAACAAAATGCTCAAAGCTTTTTGGTTCCATCGATTCTGGAATATGGCCACTTATATCTTAGCAAGAGAGGAAAGAACACCACAGTTTCCTTTTTCTTCGATCAGTTGAGTTTCTTAACACGTGCAGAATGATTATATGACAGGTAGTGGTCTGACCGTGGCTCGTCTGTCGTTGGCAGCTTCTTCCCTTTCTTCACGCTGGCATTATTCGTATGCATCTTCTTTCACCCTAATGCTGCATGTGATTTGTCATGAAGTTTGATTAATAGGCATTGGATTATTGTTCCTTCTTCTTCTGGGTACTCCTTCTAACCTGCAGATAAGCGGAGAGGAATCAAAATCTGGGTAGAGTCCGGATGTTACCGGATATCATACGAAATCATTTGGACACGGTAACTCTTAACTCTGTTGCACTGCTGTGGAATCACAGGAAAATTGAAGTTGCCGCGTGTTGATTGAGATGATGAACAGAGGAGATTGCAACTGTATATGATTGTCTTCGACATGTTTTAAGCTTGTCTTCGTACAAATACCCCCAAAAAAATAAAGAGAGGGATGGATGATACCGAGGCGTGTCCCTTGTGCTTGGAGCCTGGAGCAGATAAAGTTGCAATCTGCAAGGAAACAGACAAAAGGGAAAACGATGGGAAAACAGGTTCACATGTCTGTCTCTTACCAGGAGGAGAAGGATTTTCAAAATTCAAGTGAAAGTGAAAAAGGGGTTCTGGTTTGGGCAGTGGTGGTGGGCCAGAGAAGTCCCCACTTCCCACAGGGGAGAGCCTCATTTCATATGATAAGTCTGACAAAAGCTTCTCCGCTGTCTACTCGTGGTGATTGGTGAGAGAGAGAGAGAGAGCAATCTTTCCATCTTTCTTTCTTTTCAATCATGGATTACAAGATTATCCCCAGGTGAGATCGAATAATACCGGATCAACATTACATACCGAGGAAACAAACCTGGGATCACGATAAATGCCTTTTAATGTATGCATCTGTCTAACTAATTAAGATCCTTTCTAGCGGGTATATATGTTATCAGAGAAGCCAAACAAGACAGCTAACTGCATGGAGAGATTGTCTGAGGATCGGCTGAGACTGAGATGGACACCTCCTTTTTTTGTCCGAATCTGCATTGGAATTACTAAACGTTCGCCAGTTTACCAAGAGAAAATAGGCTGGTTCTATTTTTGGAAATAGTTTGTAGAGAAATCAATCGGAAAACAGTTTCAACAGAAGTCAACAGTTCGATTCTCAATAATATGAATGAACGAAGGTTCGGGTCAACATTCGTGAGATTGTATGGTCTGTGGTTCCAGCAAGATTTGTGAGCAGAATCTTCAAAAGATCAGAACAAAAGAAGGAGCCGCGTTAAAAGGTGGTCAAAAGAACGAGATAATCTTGGACCCAGAAAGGAAAAGCGACATTCAGCACCGGACATGATCTCGATTTCATATCTTCCCGCTAAAGATTTGTGCTTTACTTCTCTCCTCGTCCCTTTAATATTTTACTGTGCCCCCACTCTCTCCCCCTTGCTTATTTTTCTATCTGGAAATAAGGGAATTGGCACTTGAAAGTGGGCTTTGTGCTGGCTGAGAGGGAGGGTGCTTCACAGCAGTGGCCTCCACTGTCTAGCTCTCTCTATCTCTCTCTCTCTCTCTCTCTCAGCTCCCAGAAAATGACTTCGTTTGGTTTGTGATCGATCGAGTCTTCCTTCTAAGTTCTACTCCGGGATGGCCTCTCTTTTCTCCATGAAAGTGAGTGAAGCTCTCTAAGTATCCTCCATCCCTCTCCCGTACTTGAATGTTTCTCATCGACTTGATTCCTCCACGAAAGTGATTACTTTTTCATGCACATTATCCTATGCGCCGTATCTCCCAGTTCTGTTCTGCTGTTCTATGAGGCTGCCAGTTTGATCTGCAAGTGGGTTAATATGTGATGTCCTCATCATATAACCGATGCAGTTTTAAGTTTTGAGAGGATAGTGTTTTTGCCCAGCCATAGGAAGTGCATTTAGATTGAAGTGGCTCTAGAAAAGGAAGTAAGACTCTGGAAAATCGTGTAGAAATTTCAGACCAGCATTTTGAAAGATCTCAAGCATCGCTTTGATCTCCTGAATAAACTGATAAACCAGGTTTTCTTTTTCTTTTTCTTTTCATTGGATGATGGCTCCGGGAAACCTTGTGAAAAGCCTTTAACTTATCCATCATTTGCATATGATACATGATGAACATGGACTCGAGCTCTCTGCAGAAGTTGTCATTGTCCGGTTGGATTCTATCATCGGAACTGTGTTACTGACTTCAATTGTTAATGCTTCTTTCCAGCTCCATGTAAAAACAATGATTCACTCATGTTTGCAACATTTATTTGCAACATTTGGCAGGTCTGTAATACCTGAGTCTTGCCGTTCTGCCATCCTTGATAGATGGGACCTACACAAAGGAACTTCTGGAAATCTGTTATTTCCCGTCGCATCAGAAGCAAACCTGCAAACAATTTCCGCTCCTTTCAGAGGGTAAATTCGGTCAGCTTCAACCAGACACCGGTCTTCCTGAATGTGTACGACTTGACGCCGGCGAATGGATACTTTTACTGGGCTGGCCTTGGGATTTTCCACTCTGGCTTGGAAATATACGGGGTAGAGTATGCCTTCGGGGCCCATGACTACCCAGCGACCGGTGTTTTCGAAACTGAGCCTCAGAAGTGCCCGGGCTTCAAGTTCAGGAGGTCCATACTCGTGGGGACAACGAGCTTGGGGCCGTTGGAGGTCAGGGAGTTCATCGGACGCTTGTCAAAGAGCTACAATGGTGATACATATCACTTAATTGTTAAGAACTGCAACCATTTCTGCGATGATCTGTGCTATAAGCTTACAGGGAATAGAATTCCCAAGTGGGTGAATCGGCTTGCAAGAATAGGTAAAAATTCCATTTCTACGTATACTATACTATTCGATGCTCAATTTGCAGAAGGCCATTACTGCTGCTGACAACTCTTAGGGATAGATAACTTGTTTTGTTTTGGAGAACTGAGAAAAAGTTTTCACATCTGTCTATTTTCTCTGCCTGTTCTCAAGAAGGGAAAGATGGAAACTTGGAAACTTTAGTTTTCCACAAGAGCAAGTAGACCAATCTTTTCAGATCAGTCCATGAAAACTTATGCTTGGTGTGAAATGTACTACTTCGTCTGCAGGTTCGCTGTGCCAGTGCATTGTTCCGCGGTCTGTGAGGGTCTCTACTGTGGGGGTGAGAGACAGTAATTTCCGAGAACGAAATGCCGGAAGGAAGAGATCGAGAGCCACCACCTTCGGTTGCCTGTCCTCTATCTCATTGCACCGGAAGAAAGCCTTGATGTCTTCGTTATTCCTACCCTCTCACTACAAGATCTGCCTCCCGCCCCAGGAGATGAAGAGATCGAAGTCGAAGAGCCGGTGGTTGCTAACAGATACGGCTTAGCTATATTTTCATCT
>CM075287.1:3736233-3757521 GCA_037672795.1 Lagerstroemia speciosa | reverse complement strand
CTTCCAAGTATAAATGTTTCTCCCTTCAAAACTTGAGCTGACCCTATTAAGATCAAGAGATGCCAGATCATCTCGACCATCCAATATAGTTTGGTGGTCTTAACTTTGACAATGTAACCGTTCACACAGTCGCATGCAAAATCTTCAATACCTAAAACCTTTTTCTTTCTTTTTTAAATGGATAAACGCCTAAAATCTCTTTATCGGCTGAGCAATGTGCCTTTTAGCTGAATATTAATTCATGTTTTTTTTTCTCTTTTTGTTTGTTTTCAATTTTCAAGTCTGGTGTAGCCCACGATGGCCAAAGACTCGAACTAGACAAAGAAGCAGACAATATCACAAAAAAGAAATTGGGGGAAAACAACATTAAAGTGGAGAACAATTGGTTTGTTTTTCTGCATGTCATTCTTGACTGTTGACTTATAACTTGATTATATGCAACAGTAAAGATTCATCCCAAAAAAAAACACATGCAACCGTAGAAAAAGAAAAATATTATTTATATTTAAATACAATTACAAAATGCACAAGTTGAAATTAAATAGTCCGATTGATTAATATTACATTTAATTTGAGACCGGTAGCTCTGATTCGATTCTTGTTGGTTAAAACTTCTTTCCCTTTAATCACCTCTATCTTTATTATGTTTTGGAGAGAAAAAGACCATTTTTATTAGAAAAAGATCATTATAAGTTAGGCATAGCCCAATAAAAACGTATACTATGCCCTTTTTTAAGGTTAGAGGCACGTGCTTATTATAATTCTATATCTCTTTTATTTAAATAAGATTATAAATTCGAGTATTTAAAAAAATAATGATAATTTTACCATTTAATTAATGACTCAATTTAAATTTGGATTAGTGATAAATGTCGATGGTTGAAAATGAAAAAAAAAAATGATGGATTGCTATTGGGACGACTTCTTGGGTGAGTAATTATGATCTTTATGGCACATACATATAGTATAGCTCCTGAATCTGAATCATCTGCTTTATGTGTTTGAAAACAATCCCATCTCGTTATATGATGCAAGAATGTATCTAAGCGTCAATATTGCGAGTTATATTCTCACAATTTTTTCTATGTATTTAATATTCTTTTCATACGACCATCAAAAAAAAATTTTTTTTACATATATTTCTGTTGAAATGAAAGGTTCCAAATTCATCCATTGTAGAGCTTTTCACCTGTCGACCGAACAACAACAACTAAGCAAGCACATTTAAACGCGTTCCTGGAAGCGGTCGACAAGTTAGGCACTTCAAACTCAGACAAAACGTCTTTAGAGGAAACCTAGTTGGAACAAGAAAATAGTGAGCAAAAATTCATGGAACCGTTGGAAATTTGAGCAATGATCATGTCAGTCATCACTTTGACCAAACCATTCTATTTTTGTATGTACATTGGCACCGTCCCGTCTGTCCTTCTAACATCAAAAAAGTCCACCTTGAACCAGAGCCATCCGAGACTCTTCTTCAGTCAACTGGACATCCTGCTGAGATATACCATGAATACTAATCTGTTGCAAGCATTGGTCGATGGTCGACCTTGATGTTCTGGTTTGGGACTGGCCCGGACGTGTTCGGGCAGTAGATCCTATAGCCAGTTTGAGTCCGGACCACGGTATCTACGGTGAATGCTTGCAAATGAGCAAGTGGAACGAAGCGATGTGGAGGGAGAAAGTGAATAGGTCAAGACTTGAACTTCTTGCGGTGCCCCCATTGCTTTCCAAGTAAACGATGGTACAGAGGCGCCGGCCACTGCAGACTTTTTTTTCCCTTGTCAAGTTGTTCTTTTGATGTACACGACAAGCTAGAAATAGGGTTTGGTTAGATGATCTCATTAACGATATAAAATTAAGAAATTCGAACTTAATTTCTCATTAATAAAATTTATTACACCATTTTATTTATTTCTTTTTCCGATCCTTTCAAACCCACGGAAGAGACGGCAACCGGGGGCCCAGGACTACCCTCGAAGAGATGCAATCAAGGCAAACTACCTACGACCACTTACTCCGTCTCTACTGTCTCAACATGAAATTCGGTGGAATTTAACCAAATCTTTATTCTATTCACTATCATCCACGTTCTTGTTATGTAATGGCAGTGAGTGGGATCAAAACTTTGACTTCCATTTTGACATTTAATAAACCGAAATTAATTTGGTCGGCTCATATCGTTGGGTTTCTCTCCTTTTTCCTTATAGAGCCTCGAATTCAACTATTGTAAATAAAAAAAATTATAGTTGAAGAAGTTTTATCTCTTAGTGATATGTTTCGATTCGAATCTTGATTAGTTGAAATCGAACGTGCTTTCAAGTACACAACATTAGAAAAACATAGACATTTTGAGTTTATAAGCTCTAATATTAAAATCCCAACTGGGATATATCGCCAAAATGCAGTTTTCTGTCTTCTATTTCGCAGCTATAGGTTGAGATCCATTTTTCAAATAATCCACGAGGAGAGAATTTGTTAGAAAGAGGGTTCGGCCTCGTACCAATCCCCTTGACGTGGAAGAGAATTTATCAGAGAAAAGTTCGGATTTGGAATAGTATTAATCACCTCGACTTAAAATCAAAATTTTTTTTATAATTGATAAAAAAGAATTTGTTAAGACAAATAAACTCCTAGTCTGCATCGCTGAATTCATCCCGCCGGTTCGGAAACGCAGGCTTGCCTCCCGCTTAGATAATGAAATTTTTTTATTGATTAAAAAAGGAGAATAGTAACAGTACCGATCCAGCCACCCATATAACGTACTATTGAGACTTTGGTATTCAACTATGAATATGTTTGACGAACTGAACAACAAGTACTAACACTAGTCATGTTAACCTAGTATTATCGAAATCTAGTACAGTTTAAGAAGTCATTGATTATCATGTGCACCGACGGGCACCGGTTTAGATAACTGGTCACTCCCCCCCAACTTTGATCAGTGCAATCTTCCCCATTAACTGGTCCATATAGCAGCAGTAGTAATCACCAGCGGAAGTGACGAGAGAAACCCCCGCGAAAGAGACAACCTTGGCACCTTTTCTTTGACTCCTCACTCATCCGAGAAAATCTGGTATGTATCGTGTATAGTAGACATTAACATTATAATTATATCACGTGTCAATTAAATTAAATTAATTTTTTATCTTTATATCATATTAAAAAATTTTGAAAAATAATTTAATTTTATTAACACGTGACATGATCCCACTCCGGGTGCATGCTCCCTTTCCATTAGTCTAGGCTCGAACTGAAGCAAAAAACCGCTGATGGTCGTGCACCGGGACCATACAAGTCAGTTATTCCTGCCGTTCGTTTGAGTCTTTCCCGCTTGCCTCCCCTATAAATTCCTCCCCATTTTTCTCCGCTCATACACCCACAGAGCGAACAAAACAAGGAATTCTCTGAGTAGCTCAGATAATTCAATCTACCCTCTCGCTCGCCGGCAGCGCCACCGCCAACTCCACGCAGCAAGCCATGGACGTTCGCCGGCGACCTGCCAGGCCTGTCGAGGCCCCCCTTAAGCCCAACAAGCTCCACCAAGATCACGTGCAGCAACCCTCCGAAGCTCCTGCTGCGGCGACGGGCCCGCTCCACCTCGCCAACGCCTCCTCCGTCGTCGTCTTCTTCTCTGCCGTGTACTACCTCCTCTCCCGGTGGAGGGAGAAGATCCGCACGGGGGCGCCGCTCCACGTGGTCACCACCTCCGAGATGGTCGCCATCGCCAGCCTCATCGGCTCCTTCGTCTGGTTCTTCGGCTTTGACTTCGTGCAGTCGCTGATCCTACGCCCATCCCCCGACGTCTGGGCCGAGGATGAGAACGAGAAGCCGGAGGAAGCACTACTCAAGGATGACTCCCGGAAAACACCATGCGGGCAGGCCCTCGACGACTGCCCTGCCGCGGTCCCTGCCGTATTCCTGAAGCCAAAGATGGCCGTTGACCCGATCCCGAAGGAGAAAGTGATAGAGACCATCCCGGACAGCTCCCCGGAGGACGAGGAGATCATCAACTCCGTGGTGACAGGGACCACCCCGTCGTACTCACTCGAGTCGAAGCTCGGGGACTGCCGGAGGGCGGCCGGGATCAGGCGTGAGGCGCTGCAGCGGACCACAGGGCGGTCCCTGGAGGGGCTGCCGCTGGATGGGTTCGACTACCAGTCGATCCTGGGGCAGTGCTGCGAGATGCCGGTGGGGTACGTGCAGATTCCTGTGGGGATAGCGGGCCCTCTCAGGCTGGACGGTCGCGAGTACTCCGTCCCGATGGCCACCACGGAGGGCTGCCTCGTGGCCAGCACCAACCGTGGTTGCAAGGCCATCGCGATATCCGGTGGGGCCACCAGCGTCGTCCTCAGGGACGGGATGACCCGGGCTCCAGTGGTGAGGTTTGGGACCGCCAAGAGGGCTGCGGACCTCAAGTTCTTCTTGGAGAGCCCTGCCAATTTCGATGCCATTGCTGCTGTCTTCAACAGGTAAAATTCGTATAAATTTCTTTTAGCGTGCAAATTGATATCCCGAAACATTTGGACTATTTTAAAACTCCAAATAATAAATTTGAATTCGATGGTGAAAGTGTATGCTTATGAGATTCTTGTTCGTGTCTCTGGTAAACAGTTCGAGCCGATTCGGGAGGCTTCAGAGCATCAAGTGCGCGATCGCCGGGAAGAACCTCTACATGCGCTTCTCCTGCAGCACCGGCGACGCCATGGGCATGAACATGATCTCGAAGGGCGTCCAGAACGTCCTCGACTTCCTCCAGAAGGACTTCCCTGACATGGACGTGATGGGGATCTCCGGCAACTTCTGCTCCGACAAGAAGCCCGCAGCAGTGAACTGGGTGGAGGGCCGGGGCAAGTCCGTGGTTTGCGAGGCCGTCATAAGGGGGACGTGGTGAAGAAGGTGCTCAAGACCAGCGTCGAGGCCCTGGTGGAGCTCAACGTGCTCAAGAACCTTGCCGGCTCCGCCATGGCCGGGGCACTAGGAGGGTTCAACGCCCACGCCAGCAACATCGTGACGGCGATCTACATCGCGACCGGACAGGACCCGGCGCAGAACGTGGAGAGCTCGCACTGCCTCACGATGATGGAGGCGGTTAACGATGGGCAAGACCTCCATGTTTCCGTCACGATGCCATCCATTGAGGTATTCAATCATTATACTTCCCCATCGACATACATTTACCACCTATATAATTAAATTTAACATTTCTAATAAAATTCAAGATCGTCATGTTCGAGTTTTATAATTAAAAAAAATTAATGTTACAAGAACTTTATCTTAACAGATTGATCTAATTCAAATCTAGATTAGTTAAGATTAATTGAACTTTTAGATATTAAATATATACAAAAATTACTTTTAAATACTCATCTAACTCGAATATACGCTTTGATATCACACTAACTTATGAAATATTTTATTATTTATTAACCAATAATTTTCTTTCATATGATATGAATGGAAATTACAATTTTCTTTGTTGCAATGTTTCTTTTTCCAGGTGGGAACTGTCGGAGGGGGAACTCAGCTGGCATCTCAGTCAGCATGCCTGAACCTGCTGGGAGTGAAGGGGGCAAGTAAGGAGACCCCGGGGGCCAACTCGAGGCAGCTCGCGGCCGTAGTGGCTGGATCGGTCCTTGCCGGAGAGCTCTCCCTCATGTCCGCTCTCGCGGCTGGGCAGCTGGTCCGGAGCCACATGAAATACAACCGGTCGAGCAAGGACGTGTCCAAGGCCTCCTCTTAACTTAAAAATGATTCGAAACCGAACCTACCTACATTTCCATATCTAATGGAAGTTAAGATCTGTTGTTTGTTCCATCTTTGATTCTGTAAAGCCATGTACGAGGCATATTTAAGTGGTGTAAAGTGATCCGAAGTACAATAACATTCTTATCCCCTTCAATTCCTTCCACGTTTTCCTTGGGTTTTTGCTATATTTATCATATTTTTTTAACCATTTTTACTTATACATTAAACACTCATTAACTATTGATATTAATAATATTTAAATTTTCATGTTTAACTGTGAACATATTAGATAAACTGAAACATGGCATCCTTAAAGGCCTAATATAATTTTTTTTAAAAAAAACCGATAATCCACTGCGGTCCAAGCCCCAAAGGACCCCTTTCTAGCTTACTTTGCATGGAGAGGACTCGAACTTGAGATCCAACCTCATTAAATCACATGAAAGTGAGTTTTGAACCATTAAATTACCGTTATTTGTGATATATATATATATATATATATAAATCCCACGTTACATCTGTGAAAAAGTATATTACCAACATGCATTACTCATTAATTTTAAGTAAGATCTTATGTTCTAATATTTAAATCGGGAAATTTCATATTTAGAAGAGTTTTTAACCCATATCACATGATCCAACTCAGAGAAAGAGGGTATAGTACTATTCTTATTCTTACTCCGTGATCTAGAAGTCCCGAGTTCCATCTCATCCGTGCGACTTTCCTTGTCCTTTTTATCCCATCTTCCTTCTATCATTTCTAGATTTACATGTCTCCTCTGCGCACCAAAATGATATCCAACTCACGGTCAACTGGTATATGATCAGCCTCTACAAAAAGTATGTCTTTTTCCTACATAAAAATCCCCACTGTAAATTCACTAGGTATCCTAGCTGACACGTGGGGCGAACTTTATTTGTTACTCACGTGCAAAATGTTTTGCCAACACGCATGAAAAACGTTTCTTGCTACCGCATAGATTTCCTAACGGGACTATTTCAATCCCGGGCAGGTCAGGTTGCAGTGCTAGAAGAGAGCCAATCGAGACCGTCACAAAACCGATAAAGAGAGAGGCTGTGCCTAACACCCGGACAAGAACACGATCTTCACGCTTATTCATCCGCCTCGAATTATAAATAGTAAATTTTACTCGACTTTTCCGTTCCATTTATTTCATGATTAGAATTAAGAATGAAATTCAAGAGGCAAAAAAAATATATAAAAAGTATAAATGAGACAAAAAAATGAAACACTCATTTCAAATTCATGATCTTCAAATAAATTAAATTATTTTTTTTTCTATAATAGGTTAGATTCATGAACGTGCAAGGAGACCTAATGTGAAGGCCTTGAATGCAGAGCTTTCGGGGGTGGCATGTCAAGTCAAGCACGGTGTGCTCTAATTTAATTTATGATTTTATTGTTGAATTATTATGTTGTAATAATTTTCTTGAACACATCGTAGGTGGGAAAAAAAGAAGAAGAAGAGGAGAAAACTAAAGAAACGTTTGGCTTTTATTCGCTGAGAAAAATGTTTTGTATTGTTTCTTTCTATTGGCAAGACAACTCGAGTCGATCGAGGAACCAGTCCTAGGACGGAGGACCGATGGATGCTAGGGGGGAAAAAACAAAGCCAGATATATTCATCGGTAAAACAATTGAAGCGTAACGCAACTGGCACGCACCTGTTCGAGTTCATAAGGCAGTACAGAACACGTTACTTTCGGTCTTAAATTCGCACGATCGCCATCACCGCCAAGCACAACTCACATGGGATGCGGGACAAGCTAGGGTTACGATCGCGGTCTTTCCAGCCCGACTGGCCTCACTGGACGGGGTATGAGACGTTCCCCAGCAGTTCGACAGTAGGCCGGGGCTGTCGCTTTTGTCAACCAGAAAAAAAAAAATTGTGGGCTGAGACATTAAGGTGCGACCGTGACGCATCAACGGGACAAAGAGTGGCATGCCTGTTAGTAGAATTGATTGTGAGATATGGTGCAGTTTGCAATATAACGAATAAATTATCTGAAGTGCAGGGTTCAGGTCGAGTTATTCTGTATTTTTTTATGACATATAAACTCTATCTTATAAGTTCTTAAATTTAGATCCGAATCATACCCTATTAAATCTCGGAATCGGATTCTATCTAGGGTCCGTGTACAAGTTCTGAGCACCTACCATAACCTGTTCATTTTTTTTTTTATTATTTTACATCTATAATATAAATTATTTCAACATTTTTCATATATTTAATATTTATAGAATGATCCCAATAAAAGAATTTTCATCATTATTACTATTTCGTGTAATTATCTTATCATAACCAAATACAACTGTAATTTTAAGTATGCTTACAGTATATTTAGTTATTATTTAGTACCGATTTCTAAGTCATAATAATATTCTAAACATGATAAACTCATCAAATGTGTACGACCACTATGTCAAATAAAATTCTGTCGAATTACGAATACAACGGTTTAAAACATTCGAGAATTGGAGTTCAAACAAGAATGTTACGAAGGTTATGGTTTCGTGTACCATGCGTATCGGAACCGAAATCGGGTTCGATCGATTCCGAGATCTAGTACCCGGAACCTACCCGAATTTCATTGAGATATATAACTTTTTTTTATTTGTTTTTCATACAGAGAAAAGTGTGAGGTCGAAGCACACCGAGTAATAAATTATTGTTGACACTTGGACCTTATTGGCAAGTCAAGTTTGGCAGCCGATCGTGCTCTGACTCAATCAAAAGTACTCCACAAGTTGTTGCATTCCAACTGACCATTAAAAGCCTCCGAGTTAGGAGCACACAGAATGAACCAGATATGAATTTTTATATCAGATTACAACATGACGTATTAATATTATTAAACGACATGCGATTGTAACCCGATTTCCCGATCATATCGAATCCCTGTGTATCTTCATGCTCGATCGGACTCGATCGGTTTCCCCGATTCGGAGTAGGGAAACCGATAATGGAGGATTAGGCAATACACTTGAGGTCGATGGAGCTTTTATTTATTTATTTATTTATTTATTTACATGCTTTATGCTGGCCATTTCGCGTACGATCCACTTCACGCGGCAATGGCCTACAACACTTGGTCCGAAGTTGGGTGTTGACTGGTTCTGATATTTAGGTGCTTCCTTTCTATTTTTGAATAGGATTTGGTTTCATTTCACGTAAATAGGAAAAAGAAAATCTATGAGTTGAAGTTTGTCTCTTTTGCGCGTACCCAGCTCAAATTTAAAGTAATTAGGGTTAATTTGTTAAATTTATGAATGTTATATGGTTTTTAATAAAAAAATAAATAAATAAATTTGATAGTATACCTATAATAAACAGGTCATGTACGAGTTAAAAGATTCCTGATACAGATCCATTTAAATATGGCGTAGCATGTTTTGTAACGCGTATCTATCACTAGGCCATGATCAAGATTCAGGTACGAGGCTTGTACCAGTTCTAGGCCTCTTTTTCCCGTCCTTATGGCCCGACCAGACGAAGGTTCCAGGTCACGCTATGAATTTACGTAAGGATGGCATTGGACCAGGTGGTTCGGGTATCTCAATCTCAGGGGCTGGCCCGTGCTTTTGGCCGTGCCTCGCACTATACGAGTCTAGCTCCTCCCCAATCCGGCTAAGTATCCAATGCGTAAAGCACAACGAGTTTATTGCGTTAATCTCTCTCAGATCTTAATACATGTCAAGATTTTAACGACATTTTATACAACGAATTCGTTATATATTATATATCGAATGTTTTCTTCCGACCCACCGAAGTTATTATGGAAGAGGAGAAACATGTCAATTTGACAGAGAGAGAATAAATTCGATTTAGGAGTTGGACTTTCTATGGGTAAGAGCCCATATGGTCATATTAGTAGAACCAACTTGTAACTAAAAGCACATTTAACATATATACATATAGGGTGCGGTCGAGTTAGGTGAGGCATAAATCGAGATCCAGACGCTACCTGACCCGTGCATCGATCAGGTTAGACCTGGTATTGCTAGTCGAGTTCCGTATCCATCCTCTGGCAGTGAGGTTTGGAAGTTCCTCCAGGCCTTCTGAGGACCCACTGCGAACCACCCGACACTACTACGGGAGCAGAGGCCATAACCATCATCCGGTTGCTATAAGATCTCTGTATTAAAATTTCACGAACGGGACAGTGAAGCCGATCACCATTCCCACACACAAAGAAGACCGGGATAGATTTGCTTCAATCTGAAGGTTTTTGGATTATCAGTGGTGAAGAGATTGGCTTTGATCTACCAAGAAGAATCAGAAGCAGTCTATGTAACATTGTTCAAACGTGTATTTGCCTCGATTGAATGCGTTGCAGACTAAAAATCTTTTGTACATCAAATTATCCTATTAGAGTAGCCCCGAGAAGTGGATGCGCACGCATCAGAAAAGAGAAGCTTTTCAGTCGTGAAAAGCAGAGGATCAATCGTCTTTCAGTCGCTTCAGAAGCCTGGAAGCCCACCTCCGGACACGTCGCTTCAGAGTGTAACCAACAAAAACACCGGCCACGAAGAATAGTGCGCAGAGTTTCGAACACGTCCACAGTGATACTGCCTGCCTGCAATGAGGAGACGGAAGAAAAACACGAGATCAGCATGTCTCTTCTGGTTACTTCGACAAAGGAGAAACAGTCATTCCAACCTACGACTTGGTCTCTGGATGAGCTACATTCGTTGGCTGAAACATGGATAAACGGAAAACTAAAAGGCAATAACTCTTTCAGCCGATGAACAAATTGAATGAGAGAAAACAAGTATCACTCCAATGCGAGCACATATAAACCGAACAGGATCACTAGTCACAGATCAGATCGGTGTCAGTTCAGTTGATAACAAGGATTTAAGTTTGGCTGTCAAACAGTCCACGGAGTTGCCAATATTTTATTTCATGTTAACATTTCAATAGGTTCCTGCAGATAGAAACTCAAACCCTGTGCAATGACTATGCCGAATATCCTAGAGCAGACATTCCTAATCATAGTCAACTTCTACACCAAAGCTTCTTTCTTGCACAAGTACAGTCACATTACTACTTTGAAAGCACACATCTTCGTTTCGAAACGTTCTCTCCTAGGTTTCAAGCTCGATATGAGCAACATGAGTGCAGGAAGCACAGAGATTCAGTTCAAGCACGAGATTTGAATCATCATCTGACAATTTCTCTCAAAGCTCAGCTTCATGCTTCAAATTTGCAATCTTTATGAAACCGCTGCACATAAGACGAATCTGACGAAATCAAAACAACCAAGAGAGGGCAAATACCGAGGATTTCTGGTCATCAGGACGCGGGAATGGTCGGAAGCGGACAGAGCAGCAGCGACTCCTGCAGCTCTGCCCTCAACGCCGATATGGGAACTCTCCGAGGAACCCGAACTGCTGAATTTCACATCTTTTGAGACCCCGCGGATAAATTTCTGCATTCCTTCCATCCCCGTCAAAATTCACATCAACCCCAGAAGACTTTATGAACCTTACAGAGGGGTGACGCTTGAAATTTCCACCGAAATTTCGGCAGGGAAATCGGACAGAACGACCTGGGGGCAGTGGAGTGAGGACTCCTCTGACGGGGGTTTTCAATTTCAGATTTCTCGTTAGGGTTTTGGATTTGGACTTCTTTTGGGCCGTCAACTCATGGATGGTAGCAGGAGAGCAGGGCAGGCTGGTTCCAGCTTATGCCCCTGAAGTTTACCATTCATCTCAGTTTGGCCCCTGACAACAATGTGGGACAAACAGGGCAAAGGTATGACTTTGGGTCCTTACTCTTAATTACCTTTCTCTCATTTCATTTCATCTTTTATTTTTCATCCATCTTCATTCTATGCATTTAATTACTGCACTGAAAAATGAAAGTGTTGCAAGCACGCAATACGACAGTGATAACGCAAAAGTCATTTAGAACAAAAAAAATTAGAGGTTGCCACATAGATTTTGGTCCAAATTTTAATATAACAATTTCATAAATAAGATAGTAATAAATGAAAATTGATCGTAAAAAATGCAAGTACAAGTCCTGGCAAATGATACCAGTGCGTTAATGGACCGACCTGAGAGTGTAACAATCAATAATCGATAGATTTTAAAATAAATGTATTGGGAAACGAGGCAGTGCACAACCCGGCCGCCGAGAAACTTGAGCAGTGCCCGAGAAGATCTTGGCGATTTGGTCGGCATTTGTTTTTTTGGCAATCGGGTGATGAACCCCAGGCCAATTGAAAGGTCACTGTTCCATTAATTAGGGTTCATAGAATGGTTCTTAATTTTAGAAAACATATACCTGAAATTCTGATAATTTTACCCTTTGTTTTATGATCGCTTTTCCAATCTCCAAAAAGAAAAAAAATTGGGAAAATATTTCCAAATATCTTGATCGAAATTACGGGTATAAATCTCACTCAAAGTAAAATTGTTATAGAGGACTCTTAGAACCTAGGTCTTTGTGAATACCGACCTCTTAGACTGCACTAGAACTTTAGTGGCATTTTACTTTGACGAAACTGGTGTCGGTATTAGTCGTTTGGTTAATCTGATCTGTTCGTTATTGAACACCAGAACCCAAACATTACGTAGCGGTGATAGGCCGAGTCGCCACTACTACCACCCCTGAACCGATAAAAAGAGAGAGATCGCACTGTGAATTTTTCCAAGAAGTTACAAGACCGCTGTCGTGGGTTTGGAGGCCTTTTGCTCGAGTGTGGTCGGATTATATTCATGGGAATTGTTCAAATTGTAGGAAAATTTAATTTATATTTGATTATAGGTATAAAAGTTATATTACTCTATTTTTTCTACCTATTATATTACTATATTTGGAATAATATAAAATTTAGCTGTAAAAATCGGTCGGTATTGATAAAATTGTTATAAAATTTTAACTTATATAAATTAACACCGTAAAATTTATATCAGAGTGAATTCCACCATATTCTCACTCTCCGTTTAAAACTAAATAATTTTTATAAGATGTAAAGTAAAATTAGCGGTTTAAAAAGTCAGATTCCCAGTTCTAAGAGTATAGATGCCATCTAATACTTTAAAAATCTATTAAAATTCGACTAATTTAGACTTTAATTTATTTTGAGGAGAAGTGAGATTATTATTAGTTTATGGATTCAAGCTTCATGAATTTCTCAAAGTAATAATGGCAAAAAAAAAAAAATAAAGTCAATGAAGCAGCAAATAAATTTAAAAATAAAAACAATGATTCAGCAAACATCATTGAAAAATAGATTTCTTGCCCCCTCAAATATAAACAATATTTATGTAAGTTGAATAATACATTAAGGTTGACCCTTTTTTTTTTATTAAGATTATTGGTAAAGCAAGGTTGACATTGTATTGTGCCCATTTCAAAATCGAAGGGCCAAGACATGATGTATTTTGCAGTATAATCTTCACAGTAATTTAACAATTTTGTCTCATTTATCTCTTGTAATTAGTTAAAAATTTATTTATCAATGACATCTCCATAAAATTAAAGTGAGATTAACCATCTCACTCACACTATAGAAAAAAGATATAATGAAATGGGCAGATAACCTAACTCTGTCTGTATGTACCTTGATCAGATTCTCACTTCTAGTATGGACTCTTTCGCGTAACCTAAGAAGGCACAAACTTTGAAACGTTTGTCCCGTTTAGTATGTTGTCCATTTTCCCGTCAAAACTAGCGGGCCTATCTATCCTACGTGGCAAGTTAACAACGGCTGATGTGGCAATACCAGGTCAAATTCATTTAAGAAAATGTCGAGTTTACCTCTTAATACTCTTCATTAATTTAAATGCACGTTAATTACTCGATTTAGTCGATTTTAAATTTTAAAATTTATTAATTAGCAAAAGGACAAGTTCAAACTGGGTACTCGGAACTTGTGGTATAATACAGGTTCTGGAAAGTTGCAAGGACATTCAAGGGAAGAATGAGATAAAATTATAAAATTGTCATCGATAACTTTAAATTAATGAATTGTATTTAAGGGTAAAGTCGGTAATTTCTGACGTGGCATGGCCACATCAGCCGTCGTTTCGCCACATCAGCGTAATTAGCATGCCACGTAGGACAGCTGACGGAAAAATAGACGGCGTGCTAAACAGGACAAACGCTATAAAGTTCACACATTCCTAGGTCATGCGAAAAAGTTCGTGCTAAAAGTGAGAATTCGGTTAAAGTACAAGCGCAATTAGGTTTTTAGTCCTGATGAAATATATGATACACATATATATACACACACATCAAGTATTGGAACTTTTAAATACACGCTATTTATTGCACCGAGAATACGTGCATATACATGACAAAATACATTAAAAAGCACGGCAAAAAAAACTTATTTGGTTTTACATTAACCTCATTTTAAAAAAAATAAATTAGAGAGAATCACCCGTTTTTTGGGATTCGATGGCATGAAAGAAGCCGCCCTAAGTTTAATTAATTGATTGCTCTGTAATTTCTTATCTTGAAAAATCAATCTTGAAATTTGCATGCCCAGTTTTCTAAAAAGCAGTAGGAGATGGTGTGCTAAATACCGTGCAATCGAATTATAATTAAATCGAGAATGGATTCCGATGCAGTAGGTAAAAAAAAATCAAATTCGATAATTATTAGTAATTTTTTATATTTATTATTTTATCTTAATTCCGTAAATTTCTAAATCGATAAACATATGTTCGTAATAAAGAAAATTTTAAACTTACAACTTTGACTGAGACATGGGGGTTGTGATTTATAAGTAATCTGTCAGTTAGGTAACTCTTGCGTTAGAGTATCATTAAGCTCATAATTGTTTAGTGAATTAGATCATATGATGTAATTAAGAATTTAATATGGGGTTAGGGGGGGTGTTGGAGTCGGCGCCGGCCCATCATCTCCGCCGAACTCGAAGTTCGATAATTGCAAACCTAATAAATACTTAATCTAAAGAAATCAGAGTAATAAAAATATGCTTTTTAAATCTAATTTTTAATTCTTTAAATTTGAAAAATATTAATCTCGCTAAATTACATTTTGACTGGTTTTGTTATATTATTTATATCTAACTTAATAACACCTATTATAAAGAAAAAAAAAAGATTTGATCTCGTACTCTCGATTAAGAAGTTCGATGTTCGATCCTCATCATTATCGACTCTCCACGCCTCTTTGTTTTTTTTTTTTTTATTTTAATGCTTCTAGGCCATTATATTCGAAAAAAATAATACTTCCTATATCGTCCTAATTTTTTCAGATATTTACTTTATCCTCTAATGGACGGACTCAGCTCGAAACTGAATTAGTCGGTCATTACTCGAACTCGTTGAGACCATGTGTTACAGGTCGAAAAGGTAATGCTCAATACATCTTTTTATAAATTATTCAATTTTACCAATGATTCGGTCACTTTGTCAAAATCTTATTCAACTCGTTCCGATTTTAAAAACTATGCTCGCTTGAAAGTAAAATTCCGCTAAGGAGGGGGGAATATTAAATCAGCAAGTGTCCGTTCCCGAGTCATGTGGATATATGAGAGCACGTACTTTGTTCTAATACAGTTTACGGTGAACTGAGCTTAACTGAGCTCAGCCAAAAATCTCTTGAGATGGACCTATCTGCAAATTTTTCAAAAACAATACGGGTCAGAATAAAAGAAGTGGACCTCCTCCATTGCAAATTAAAAATTGATGGGTGCACTGCATGCTACTATTCACGCATTATTATATAATTTAATTAATTCTCACTTAAATAATCATCCTAAGTCAGAGCCTCTACGGAGTGCTACAATATTTAAATAAATAATAAATAAATTTATTATATTCTCTTAATCAACAAAAAAAAAAAATGCATATAGCAGTTGACTTATTTACCCCTCCTTCCACAGCTCTCCAATATAAACTAGACACCGTCTCCTCCTCCTTCCCCTCCACTATCCATCACTTCCTTGAAAGTTCTTCTCCTTCTGTTGCTGCTGGCGGGGCAAGTTTATGATAAGGAAACGTTCGACTTACTATCGAGGATCGAGTTTCGCTCCCCTTGGATTATCGAACCGTGTTCGTATAGAGTTTTCGGCGCAATGTACTGCCTAGCGTACACGCGGTCGAGTCTCGGCATGGCGGCTCTCGTCTTCTACACCGTCGTATGGCTCCCCCTGGTGCAGCTTAAGAGATCCCTTCTCGGGCTCGTCGTCCCGCCTCGGGCACTGGATGGCTTCCACGTGCTGCGGTTGCCTGCAGCCCGGTTCGGGGATCTGCATCAGAGATCGAGATCATGGCACGGCAATGCTGGGGGGGGAGGAGGAAGAGGAGAAGGCGAGCTGTGCTCGATATGCTTGGCAGAGATGGAGGAGGAGGAGGCTGTGAGCGAGCTGCCGGGGTGCGGCCACGTCTTCCACTGGTGCTGCATCGAGAGGTGGCTTGAGAGGTGCCAGCTCACCTGCCCGCTCTGCCGGTCTCGCCTCTTCGACCGGTGCAAAATCTTGCAGCACCTGAGCTGAGGGTACATGTGTATATATGCCTCGAATGGTGTGGTAACAGGACTGTTTAGCTGAGCTGTACCGATGCCTTGGCTTCTGAAGATTGTACGGTGAACGATTTTCCTGTTGTCAAGACCGAAATTCAAGTCCAGAGGCTAGTCGACCATTGAAAATTTGTGTACGATAGCTTAACTCTAGACAAGGAATCAGTAAATCAAATCTATCGACTATGGTACTTCGGTTCCATATAGAACTGCTCAAAGGCCCTCATCCACCAGCCAATTTTGACCCAGAAGAGATGGAGGACATCGAGCTTCACCTTCCATGTCCTCGAAATGGAAATCCAAGAAGAAGTGTGAAAACATAAGTAAAGGGAAGTGAATGAGTAATC
The DNA here is from genome assembly GCA_037672795.1 of Lagerstroemia speciosa. Classification (NCBI taxonomy): domain Eukaryota; kingdom Viridiplantae; phylum Streptophyta; class Magnoliopsida; order Myrtales; family Lythraceae; genus Lagerstroemia; species Lagerstroemia speciosa. The sequence continues at coordinate 3,740,900 of CM075287.1, read as the reverse complement.
CTTGAAACACGTAAAGCTGTCAATTGTCCTTTTGCTGCAAGGGGTAACATGAATTTCTTTGCTGACATTCTCCCTCCTGGCAACATTGATTTATTCTCCTCAGTCCGAATACATGAACCGCTCTCAGGAATTCGATGGACCAGGCAATCGAATCCAGGGATATCATGAAAGAGCACCAACTTGGTGCCTCTTCCTCGAATGCTCCGATTTTCGTATGTTACATATGGTATCTTGTACCCATCCTGCGGTAAACATTGACCTCCATAACTCTCTTTCCTTAGCTCATTAAATCATTTGGTGCCTTGTCTTCGTGTCATTCAGAATGTGAACCTGGTTGTCATTTGAGCTTAGTCTCGGTTCTGATGTTTTCTTTTCTGCTGTGCAATGTATTAAGGTGTGCAAATTCGGAATTAAGGTACTGAAGAAGCAATAGATGATGAACTGTCACAGAGGGAAAAAAAATTTTCAGAATGAAATCATCGTACAAGCAGAGATCATTTGGCATGCCCTTGTTCCATTTGCTTTCTACTTCCTTGCAGCAGCCAAACATGACCTTACAGGCTCCGATCCGGTAGGCAACAAACAGACACTCACAACCAGCTTTGATCTCTCACTATCCTTCAGACATTGTGATGGTCCAGTGTGGACATACCGGCACCACTCAAGTCTGTAGGAACACAGCTCTTACTGCCTACAAATATATCAAATCGGGACAGGGACAAAAGCCAAGTTATTGTTCACAGGAAAGCATCCTTCTCGAGCAGCTTTAGTACATCCTGCTGGTCGTTAAGCTTGGCGACATCAATGGGAGTCTTCCCGTCGAGGTTTTGGAGAGTTCTGCAGAGTTGAAGTTTTTCAGAAATTAAGGTGAGAGGTGCAACATGAGTCTCCAAGCACCGTAGCTCAGGTAAGAGGACGACTTACACAGCAGCCCCATGCTCCAACAGCAGGGCTACGCAGTCTTTTCTACCATAGCCAGCTGCATAGTGAAGCGCTGTGTTCTTGTTCTTGTCCAATGCATCAACAGCTGCTCCTGCCTCGAGGAGGACTTGAGCACACTTCACCTATAATACCGAACCTCCAAGTTTGTTTATCATGAAAATGAGAAATCTCATAAATCTAACTTTAGGCCCAGCCATGACTCGCTACCACACGAATTTATTTTATGAACCGAGAAGAGGATAAGTCATCCTAGGGGGCGTATGATTTTAACACATTGCTCCGTTTGAAGCATTTATCCAAAAATGCTTGAAAATTGGTTGTAGAGTTGATGCAATCTAAGAATTTCAGTATTTTAACTCACGTAAGCTTATATTATGTTGAACTTTAGAACTAGGCTGTAATATGCGATGTCAAGTTTGTTGTAATCTTAGCTCTGAACAAACAGGCTCTAAAAATGGAGGCAGAGTTATGCTTTACTACAGAGAGATAGATAGTGTTTCTTTATGTGAAAAGAAACTTTTGTCTGATGCCAGAGAGGCTGGAAATGAACGTACCTCGCCATATCCACACGCAAAATGCAAGGCTGTTCTTCCCTCAGAATCTTCTTCATCCTTGTTAGCACCTTCCTCCAACGCTTTTTTCAGACCCTACTTGACAAACAGACTGAAGTCTCACTGCTTGTAAACATCACCATCTTAAACACAATTTGTTCATAGGACATAAAATGTTTATACGAGCATATGCTATGAAAACAAACGACACGCATACCCAAAAGCAATGCATGCGCAGAATCCTAGTCGATCTTCCAGCAATACGAAGAAAGTGATGTAGCATCCCGTGGTAAGATGAAAATAAAGTTATACCTCCACATCACCAACACTAGCCGTTTGGTGAACAATGGACTCATCTTCATTCCCTGTATCCTCTGTCTCATCTGGAACGGGAATTTCTGCGGAAGCGGCTCCTTCTCCAGAAACTGCAAACCCCATAGCCTCCCCCAATTTCTTTAGAACTTCTCTATCATTCCAGTACCTGAACAGAGGAGAAAGGCAGAATCTCAAGTCCTCCATGAAATGATTGAAATATTACCGATTCATAAGAGTGCGTGATAAATATACATTAAGATATTACATGAACTCAAACCTAACCTCATCATGGCAGCAGGGCCACCGGTCTCAATTTCCTCCATTATGTGCTTCAGAGCTGGTTCTTCTTTGACACGTGCCATTCTTTCCTCCATTACTTCTTTGTTTAACGGATTCGCGAAATTTTGGAGCATGCTAGACATAGATGGATCCTTCCAGATGAAAAGCAGATAGAAATGTGAATAGATCTAACATAGCTTGATGGAATTATTTCAGGGATTCACAGCAAAAATTAGAGGGAGCCATCATGTGGTACCTGCATCAGGGCATTGCCAAGTCGTTCAGCCATGGCCATGAACTGTGGGTTTTGCATGACCTGCTGCACAGTAGTATAATACTGCTGAGGGTCAAACTGGGGAACAGCAGCTTCTCCCGTCGTGCCTTGAAAGGTCTTCTGAAGCTGCTCAGCCATCTTGTTGAAGGAGGGGTCCTTGGCAATCTGTTCAGTCAATTCCTTGATGCTAGGATCCTAGAATTAAACCGCATAGACATCAAGGAGTAGATCAGGTATCATAAAATATGTGAAGATGGATAGGAATATAGAAGGTCGGCATGGATCTGATTTGTAAAACTTACACCATTTTGCTACCTAAAATTACCTTGAGATGGGGACTGACGTAATGCATAGAAATTATGAAACAGTGGGAGGGACCTAAGAGAGTTTTCAGAGCTACCAAAGTGTTTTTTTTTTTTTTACCTTTTTTTTGGCTCAGAAAACTTCTATAGGTTACGATACAGTAAATGGGACAATAACGACCGAATTCACAATCAAGACAAAATGAAAACTAAAATAAATGTAGATTAGATTAGCGTTCATCTGCAAATAGATTAGCGTCTTCCAAAGATGGCCCAAGTGATAGAGCATGCTTTCTTGGGTTTGAACCAAGGAAACTCTCGTTTCTCCTTTCTGCTAAGTTCTACTGCTTTGTTGTCCCCTCCCTCTGCCTCACATTGCTTTACTGCGTATTTCTAGGCAGTTCGCAAGACCTCGGTTACAGGAGTTTATGTCTAAAACTGAAAGTGGAAAGGAGATGACTCATATAACGAACTCAAACCACATAAACATGTCCTTAAAAATTTTATTGAATTCAAAACACCCCATGCAAAGAAGAAGCGGGTGCTTCAATAGATGCTACAAAGACATAAGGAATGGTCTAGAACGTGCAGGAAGTCTGCGGAAAAGTACATTTAGTAAGTTTGACATGGCTGAGAAATCAAAAGGGTTCGCCGCAAACCCAGCTCCAGCTCCAGCTCCCGGTGAAGTAGGTGATACTCTTTGTCCTGACGAAACCTCTGCTGAGGATGTCTCAGACTGGGAACCAGCTTTATCATCTGAAAGGACAGTATTCTGTGAGAATGATACTCTCCATTCCATTGCTTTTCAGGTGAATTCATAATAAAAGAAGATCCTCAGTTTCAAAGTATCAACGTTTACATCCCTATCATCACTAGTGCAGGACATTCATATCCTGAAACACTATGCTCCAGATTCATCATTAAAGAAAAAAAGAAACACTATGATCCAGAGAAAAACATGGAACCAAGTTCTCGTCTATGGATTGATGAGTTTGAAAATCGACGGAAAATTCTCTGTTAGTTATTCACCAAAATGCCATTCTCTAGCAACTCGATGAGCCTTCCCATCTCTAGCATAAACCGAAACTAAGAGCTATACATTAGAAATGCAGATTGCAAATGATAGCAAAGTTTCTTGCAGCCACCCCCAAGGAAAACAAGGCAAAGAGAAGACAGATAATCAAGAACGCACAGGCACAGGAACACTGAACTTACCAGCCGAGGACACGGCCTTGGGCGAATTGGAAGCCATACCTGCAGTCAGCCGAGGTGAAAAGAATGAAACCCAGAAGAGGAGAGAAAGCAGAACGCAGTTGCAGCTCACAGAAACGAGAACGCAAGGAGAAGTTGAGGTTACTTGTTCAGATGGGTAAGAGAGCTAAAGCTGACGCAATGGGCTCAAGAAGAGGCTTGAGAAGAAGATTCAGATTATCAATATCCCGGGAGCGTTGTATACATAGAAGAACGGCGAGCAGACGTGAAGGGAGGGAAGGTGACAAAGGAGGTCCGTTGCAGTGGACCATATCAATCCTCATCCTCTGAGAATGAATGGCTCATAGCCTCTCTGGGGATGACGATAATCATACATCTATATATATATATATATATATTATATATATACTTTCTTACGTGGTATCTTTCTCTGACTCGCCATTGACGGGCCCCCCCGCTTTGAGCCCATGTGTTCTAAGCCAGAACTTGTCCAGAAAGAAGGGGTACGCCCCCACCCTTATAAATAAGATAAAAGGTCTCAAATTCTAATATTGTGAATTAAAAAAATTTATTTTAAGAAAGCTTAATCTTTAATGATGCTTTTTGACTCGAGTTAGATTTTGCCATATTATATGATGAGATATGATTACCTAAAAATTTCTCATAAAAAAGGTTATGATAAAAAAAGTGAGAATCGTATATAAGAAAAAAGTGGTAATGATGAACTGCGTGAATTAATTGAGATAATTCGATATTTTACTTACTTAAGTAAGGTATTGAATGAATTCGAAT